>JANAVB010019399.1:1822969-2065699 GCA_029216955.1 Iris pallida
ATATATATATATATATATATATATATATATATATATAAAATATATATATATATAAAAATATATATATATATTATACATATATTAGAGAGATAGAGAGGGGTGAGGTTGTGTGTGAAGCATTAGGCAGGGTTGTACTTCTAGTTACATATATTATACATCATATTTACATATCTACATACATATATACACTCATATATGCATTGATTTAATTCATTACATATATACCTACACCATTCATGCATATCTTTCACCTTTGTTTGCCCCTTCTCAGATTTTTCTAAATATATAAACCCAGTTCAGTTTTTTTCTAACCTTACATTCAACTGAGAACATCTCAGATTTTAACATTACCATCATACATACATTCAACTTAGAATACCCACACTACATTACATTCAACTCAACTCAATTTCAGTCTAAGATATAATCTAATTTCAGTTTTTTAACAAACCTATAAATCAACAACTTAAACATGTTCCCCGGTTCTGAAATCATCAATCTCAGTTTTAAAACAAAACAAACACTCAAACTTCTCAGATTTTAACTCTCAGGTATTTTCATTCAACAAAATCAACTCATAAATGAACCTTCAAACTAAAACTCAATTTTCAAATGAATATCTCAATCTCAGGTTTTGAATATCACACCCAAACTCAGTTTTCTATATAAACAAAATCTCAATTTTGAACAAACCAAATCTCAGTTTTGAACAAACCTACATTCAATTCTTCAAATAACTTTCAGTTTTCATATAAGGTTTATTTTCGAAAACCCCAACCTACTAATTCAAATTGACACAGAACATTCCCTTTTGAAAACTCAATTGAAAACTCACATCAACATAAACTGTTTGCCATTAAAATCTTTTGATTGCAAATTTCAATACAAACAGAACAGTGTTACAATATAGGACTTAGATGTAGTCCTAGGAGTACACTTTTGTTTATCTGGGTTCCTTGTGCCGATGGAGTGAGTGGTAATACGTTGACTCCGTTGACGATCTGACGACTATTATCGGTTCTCTGAAGGTCTGGATTGCTCTGGGTGCTGGAGCTTGTTGAGAGGAAGAAGACGTTGAGTATCTGTATCTGCCTCTCTGGTGGTATTTGTTCGTTGTGTTCTGTCCGTGTGTAGGTAGGTGTGGAAGAAGGAAATAATCCCTCTATTTATAGTCTGCAGGCTGGCTGCTCATGCACATATGTAGGATGCGCCTGGTCGTGGGGACGCCATGTGGTGATTGCTGATGGAAGCATATGAACGATGCGCCCTGATCGAGGGGTTGAATTCTTCATGCTGCTATTGTGGACCGGCACGTAGCAGAGGAGAAGATCTTTCTGTTGCTGAGATCTTGGGCGAGTCGAGTCAAAGGACACGTGTCATCGATCCATGGCTCGGAGATCCCTGATTTGGTAAGGAATAATCTGGTAGGATGCGCCTAGGATTGGGCGCAGAAAGAGACTTTGGCTCGTAACCTTTAGGAGTCGCGAACCATTTGGGGCGCATGGCTTTTGAGGCGCATGCGAGGCTTCAGTAATGACTTAACTCATGTCTTTCGGGATCAGAGAGAAGTCTGGGGCGCATGGCTTTTGAGGCGCATACAGAGGTTTAATGGTGACTTTCCTTCTGTCTTTAGGGATCAGTGAAAAGTCTGAGGCACATGACTTTTGAGGCGCATGCAGATTTGGGCGCATGGCTGCAGAGGCGCATGCGAGTGGTTAAGTGGCCACGTGGTAGTAGCCGTCGGAGGAAAGTAATGATGATGCTGACGTTGGCAATGCTTCGTCTTCTGAAAAAACTGTCAACTGTTCAGACTTCGGGAGGCGTGCTGCCAACTCTGTCAGTTCAGCATTTAATGTTTGTGACATTCGATGGACAGCTGAGTGGGCGCATGAGTTGGCGTCCCATTAGGCGTATGGGGACGCATAGGGGGCGCATCCCTGTGATGTGCTTGGTACTGAAGGCGCGTCTGTGTGATGCGCTTGATGTTGAAGGGCGCGTCTATGTGATGCGCGGTCTGGCCGGCGCATCTGCTTCGTGACACGTCTTTAATGGTACGACTGTTACGATCTTCGAGTGCTTTAAATAGCTGTTTTGACTTAGCTGAATTCGAAGCGTCCGGTTCATCCATTTAATGCAAATTTATTGCACGAAATTCGGAGAGACATCCACTTGGCGCATGGGTTTGATTTGCCCGGCCTATAAATAGTGGCATGGAGAGGGTTTGCTTCTCGTTCTCTCACGTTCTTCCAACATGAACTTGTTTACTCAGATGCATTCTATTGACGAGATACTCCCGAGGGTGAAAATGTGACGCCATGTCTTCATTGATGCACTTGAAGGTGACTGTTACATCCAAAAGTCGGAGTCGAAGGCTTTCGAGGCAGGCGGAAGGTGCTTGTTGTATCCAAAGATAAGGATGCTCGTCGTTGTGCAGAAAGAGCCGCAGATCGGAATGACGGTGCTGCGGCTTTGGGGGCTCTTTCTTCTTTCAAAGTGGGCATTGCCCACTCTGGTTGTGTTGAAAGCTGCTCCTTTAGCCGAAGTTTCGATTACGGTCTTCCTTGGCCTTTGGAGGCTCTTTCGAAGCCTCCCCTGGCCACAGGTTGGCTTGCGGTGCTCTTCTCTTCCTCGGCTAGAGGGTTGATTGCCATCCTCGTTCTGCTCAATGAATGCTTCATTAGTTGAAGCATTTCGACGGCGGTGAGCCTGGCTGGAAGAGCGGCACATGACTGGGCTGCTGAAGGGATGCACATAACTGGGATGCACATAACTGAGCTGCTGAAAAGGATGCACCCTGCTGAGGGCGCGTGGTGATTGCTGCACCTATTTGAGGGCGCATGATGGCTGCTGGCTGTAGACTTAGGATCTTTTATTTGTAGAAATTCTCCTTTGTACAATCTTTTCTTAGACATGTAGTAGACTTTTATATGTAATAAAAAATCTTCTTTCAATGCCTATTTTGTTGTTTGTGAAGTACTTTGTCCAAGCTCTGGCGCATGTAGTCTGGCGCATGGGCTTTCTGGTTCTGAAATTGCATGCTTCTACAAGACCCCCTTCAAATTTTCAAAACTTTTGGATAAGTTTTGGAATACTTTGAATGAGAAGCATGGTGGTAGAGGCGCATGACTGTCGGGTCGCATAGATACTCCGCACATCAGTGATGGGGCGCATGCTCCGCCCAGTTAATGCAAATGATAACGCCTCGATAACCAAAAAAGATTAATGATGATCTTTTTTGGTTATCTCTTCACAGAACCCGAGCGACAGCTGAGGTCACACTTCATCGGTTCACGCGTACACCCAAGCCCTATAAATAGGCGAGGGATGGAGAGAGAGAGTTCTTCTCTTTACTTTTGCTTTTTAGAGTTCTTCCTCAAAACCCTAACTTTCTTCTCTCAAGCAATGGCTCCCAAGACTCCTCGCGGCAGTATTGGCAAGGGAAAGGAGTCGGCGGAGTTTGCCGAAGATGATGTTCCTGTCGCCATTATGACTCCAGCCGACGTTCGACCCGTGGTGACGGGTGGGTGTCGTCTCCTCCACTATTTTCTTTGTTCAGACGAACTTTGGATTATGCGACTGAGTTGGTGTGCCCTAACTCTCTGCTGTCGACGCGTATGGACTTCTGTCCTGATGATGCGCCGAGGTTTTGTCCCGCCGACGTGCATAGGTTTAGGCCTTTATCATGCACCGAGGTTTAACTGCTGACGCGCATGGGTTCACGCCCTGATGATGCGCCGAAGCCTCTACTGACGTGCATGGGTTCACACCCTGATGATGCGCCGAAGCTTTTACTGAGGCGCATGGGTTTACACCCTGATGATGCGTCAGGTTGCTTTGACACACTTTGTCTTTTTGCCTGACTTTTTAATTTTTTTGTGCCAGTGTCGATGACAATTCCTTTGCTGAATGAGGTCCTTCTGGATGCTTCCTTTGTCAAATGGGAGTTGATTTTGACGAGGCGGTTATCAACCCTACGAAGGATGCATCTTACAGAATCAACCTCCTGAGAGAGTGCTGCAGATCCAGAACCAGTTGCCGATTTTCCTCCAGAGTATGATGGAGAGCGGAAAACTGAAATCTGCTGAATCCGAGGATGTGACCTTCTTAAAACCTGCCTTTTTGTTCGGTGACCGCCTGATCTCCACTGAGGCGAAGATACTGAAGGTCAAAGAAGACTGGTTCTTCTCTGCAAAAGATATGGTGCTGTACATGCGACAACTTGACCGCAGTTGCCGCTGACGGCCTTCTATCGCTTAGCTTCCAAGAGAAGGATGCCTGGGAGCTTACTCCTTCTCAAGGAGGGGCCTTGGGAGGTGTTCTTTCGATTGATGCTACCTCGAATCAGAGGGATACCCTGGCCGCTTCACGAACCGGTCCTCGTTTAGTTGCCGAACTTTGCGTCCTGGGAGTCTCTACATGAAGTCCCTAATGACACTTTGCCTTCAGTGCCTCAACCTTTGCAAGTCGGATGCTGACATCGAGGGTCACGTATCCGAAAGGTGGCTTTAGGGTTGAAGGTTGGTGTCATCACATGTCGAAGTGGACGAGTTGACCGTTTGGGTGCTTTCGAAGTTCAAGGCTGAGCTTAAGAAAATTGGGCTGACAGCCGCTATCCGTGCCACGCAGGCTGGCGTGGATCTCAATAAGCCTATGTTCCTTGCACTCTTGGAATTGTTCAATGCCCAATTGGCACCTTCTTTACTCCGGTAGGGGAGTTGGGGTTGGCTCTTCATGAGATGTACGAAGTATCCAAGCTTCCTTGGGGCTCGGAACCGTACGAGGAATATTTCCCTCAAATGAAGAGATCCAGGTTCTGGAAAATAAGGACCGGAGATGATGGTTATTTTCAAAGAGGTAGCGAGCCATCATTATCTGATGCACCGAAAGGACAAAGGCAAGACCCAGCCTCATGTGACTGCTTGGAGGGATTACGTCTTCAAGCAGGATTTGGTGGATTCCTCGAGGATCCGGTTTACGACTCCGCAAGGGCTGAAACCCACGGAAGTGACTTCTGAAATAAGCCGGCTGGACGAGAGGACCCCTCGTTCCAATGAGAGTGGCGAGAACGCGTATAGTTGCTTCTGGCACTGTGCGACCGGATGTCGTCTAAGGCGGTGCTGACGGCATACTTGATGATATGGCTCCGGGATTGTGTGTTTGCGGGCGGATCTGGTACAGTGGAGAGGGTACACGGAACCTCATTTTGCCCGTCGTGAAATTGGTCTTTGGACGTCCTTTAGCTCTCCTTCTCCGCGATGGTGTGTAACCTGTTGCGGGGTTTGAGGACCTTTGCTGATGATGTGATCCATGGGAGAGGTAGAAATGACAACTTTCCCGAGCCAAACTACCATTCCATTATCTTATGGGATGGTTGATTCTGCATCATCCGAATGTGATGAGTCCAGTCCGAGGAGGATCATGTTGAAGGAGATGCCTTTATCCGCCGCTTCTATAAGAGAAGTGGTTACACACTGGCGTCCCCGTTTGCAGGAGAGTTTTGTCCTACCATCAGGGGTGGAAGATTGTCAAGGTCGGCCCCATCTTTAAAGATTTCGAGGCTGACCAAGATTTAGACGACTCAGGTGAAGATGCGATTACTCTGCCGAAATGGGGTTTTCGTTGGTTGCAAAGTATTGCCTTCTCACTTGATCTATCGGAACCAAAATAGGTGTTATCTGGAGCCATATCTGCCCAGCCGGTTCGCTCGCCAGTTTGGCTATACCCAGCTAATGTTACAGAATCCCAGTAATAGTCTGGGGTTCATCGGGAGCTTGCTGGATGGAGCCCGGGGCTGGCAATATTATAATGCCGGGTGCACTGGAGTTCAGTTTACTATGCCCGTCCGCAACCCTCGGCCACAGATCCTGTATTGGCAGCTAAGCTGTATTGTACAATGAATACTGCGTCTCCAGGTTATGATAGAGAGACTAGTTTCATCATTGGAACTCAGCTGGAGGCCACGACGAATATGTTGATAGCGGCTCGTCATATCGTCCACCAAATTAGTGGGATATTGGGCTGCTGCTGCAGCATCAGTGAGAGATCCCTCTGTTGGGAAGGACGGGCCGACACAGAAGCCGGTTCGTCTGTACCAAAAAGGCCGAGAAAAGCTACGACTCAAAGGCTACGGGAATGCCGTCTATAACGCCAGTGGAATCAGCTCTTGCTGAGGTAAGTCCTCCATAATTTTGGCTCATCTTGTCATTTTGGTGACTTGTGCTTTTCTTCTTGTAGGATCACCGAAGAAGAAGACCCGTGTTTCAAAAGGGTGTCAGTAAACCGAAGGAGGTGGCGAGCTCTTCTGACGAGCGCATTCCTCCGATGGTGATATCTCCAATGGAGGAGAATCCGGAAGATGTTGTTCCTGGAGGTTTTAGTATCTCTAGACTTTGTTAAAAGAGAGGCTGAGGTTGCAGCCACTTCCGGGATGGTGCCAGCTGAGAAGGAAGCCTTGGACGCTGAGGGTCCAGCGGACACAGGGCCTCGTGATGATGAAGTGGAGTGGAGTTCGTCGTTCAGATGACATTGCTCCAGAGTTGCAAGAGTCTGTTGCGGGGGCAACAGATGTGATTGGAACAGAGGAGAGGGTTGATTCCTCCTTGTTATGATGAGGGGAGGTCGGCTGCATCATTGCCGAGCCCTACCCCAGACTCAGCAGCAGAAGCTGAGGTGGCTACCGATCAGGAGGTAGCGACAGATCCTGTCCCTGTAGAGGATTTGATGAGGAGACTCGTCTGGCGGTCCTGGCTTCAGGGGGAGTCAGGGACAAGTGTTGATCTCCCGTTCTGCCAGGGGAGGTACTGGCTGCTGATAGGACGTTGGGGGCTGAAGAGGTGGCCACTGACGTCGGGGGTTCTTCCGAGTTTGGAAAGGGTAAGGGTTTGATGGAACCCTCTGTTGCTCCTTCCACTTGGGGTACTATCTCGACGCCTGTCTCGGCTTCTTCTGTTCCTTTCTCCTCGGGCTAGTAGTAAGCCCCTGTTGATGAAGAGCCTGTCGATACCGAGGGTCCAGCCTCGCGGATTAAGCAGGCGGGCACTTGCGGTCCGCTAACTAGAGCAGCTCCTCCGACTCCTGCCATGACGCCACAGGTGCTGGCGGATGCAGATGAATACGTGAAATTCATCGTCGAGGCAGTGTATAAAATGCTGCATGCAGAGGGGGTATCGGCAGTGATGGACGCCAACGGGAGCTTTGCGACGGTAAGAACTCTGGCATTGCCTCATATCAACCTGATCCGTCTTCACCAGGGCCACGATCATATGGCCGTATTTGGAAGCCTCGGTGGCTGAGTTGGACCAGCGGCTTTCCGAATTACAGCGCATCCAGCGAAATAACCTCTCCGTCCTGATAGATGTGGAGAAGGAGAAGCTGATCGCCGAGATTGAGTCTTCTTACCAGGCCACTGTGAGTGTTGGGAACGTGAAGTGGCTGAGACTGAAGCTGCAGTGGAGCGGTTGTCTCAGTCTACACGGGAGCGGTGGAGGCACGAGCTGTGGACACTAGTATCGCGGAGATTGATGCCCAGATCCGCCGCCTTGAGGACCAACGGGCCCGACTTCAATTAGACGCCGAACGTGTCCAGGCTGAACACGTAGCATTCAAGAAGGAGGAGGCAGCTTTCACCCACCGGGCTCTTACTTTGGCTCAGCAGCGGCAGCAGCTGGATGAGAAGCATGAAAATGATACTTCTCCTGAGGCTATTGAAGCGATGCGTCAAGAAGCTGAACGTCGAGTCCTGGCGACTGTGGAGACTCGAGCGGCGGACTTGAGGCGTCGGATTGAAGAGCTTTCAGCCAACCCTGGGGATGTTTAGGGATTGTAGTCTCTTTTTTTTGTATTTTTGCAACTCTTGCTGGGGTTGTAAACTTTTACTCTCTATTTAAAAATAAAGAATATAAAGTTTTTTGTGGTGTGTTCATTTTTGCTGTCATGAACTTGATGATTTGTGTGGACCTATTATCTTTTGCGCACCTTGGTTTTTAGGTACAGATAATAAGTTTGAGAGAACCCTCATGTTTGCTCAGAGGTGATGTGGACATGGCAAATATGGGATTCAAGTGGTAGAATTCTCTACTCAGAGGTGTTATGGACGTGGTAGGAATGATCCTGGGGGATACGCAGAACTACTCAGAGGTAATGTGGACGTGGAAGTTCTGCGATCAATGTACGACAACGCAAGGGTTGTCTGTACGGGATGTTTACTCAGAGGTAATGTGGACGTGGTAAACATGGTGGGTAGCGTAGTCTTATGGGATGTAAGATTCGCTTTGTAGGGTATAGGGGGCAACTCAGAGGTGATGTGGACGTGGTTGTCCTTCTACTGGAGGATGCTACGGAACAGCTGGATTCCGAAGCGTATGATTTTGTGAAAGGAATTCTGTGAGTCCTGATGATTGGGTCCACAGATCCCCGGGTGGAAGCACATGTCTGAAAGATGTCAAGAGTAGTACTTCTTTAGGAACTTGCCGTTGATGGGCATCATGAACAAGTCCCCATTGGATTTGGCGAGGCGGTAAGCACCGTTTGAGTATACCGTCTCTATGATGAAAGGTCCTTCCCACTTGGGCTCGAACTTTCCTGGTGTTTTGTGAGTCAACACCATCGGTCTCCTGACTGCCAGAACCAGGTCGCCAACTTGAAAAGTCCTCTGCTTGACCTTTTTGTTGAAAGCCTGTGATATACGGGCTTGGTATAGTTCGATGCGTTGTTGAGCTAGGAGACGCTTTTCGTCAAGTGCCTCCAGTTCCCGCAGACGACGACGTTGATTGTCCTCTTCTGTGAGTTGGTTTGTGATTGCTACGCGGAGTGAGGGTATCTGGATCTCGAGAGAGAGCGCTACCGCTTCGCTCCGTAGACCAAGGAGAATGGTGTGTTGCCTGTCGGGGTCCGTACCGTTGTGCGGTAGGCCCAAAGGCATTCGTCGAGCTTTTTTCCAGTCGCGTTTGTTAGATGACACGACCTTTTTGAGTAGCCTGACGATAGTTTTGTTGAACGCCTCGGCCAATCCGTTTGTTGCCGGATTGTAGGCGGTTGATGCCACGTTTTGAATGCGATTCTTGTCACAAATCTGCTGAAAACATGGCTAATGAACTGAGGACCATTGTCGTGGATGATCCTCCGGGGTACTCCGAAACGGTAGATGACGTGGTGCTTGATGAAGCTGATCACCCTGGAGCTTTTACTTCTGCCAGCGGAACTGCTTCTGCCCATTTGGAGAAGTAGTCGGTGATTGCTAGGATGAAGCGGTGTCCTTCGATGAAGGAGGTGATCGGTCCCACAATGTCCATGCCCCAAGCTTCGAAGGGCCAGGAGGCGACTGTAGGATGTAGTGTTCTGACGGTGTATGAATGAAGTCTGCGTGAAGCTGGCACGCATGGCACTTCTTAGCATATTCGACAGCGTCAGCGGCCATGGTTGGCCAGTAGTAGCCCATGCGTCACAGTCGGTCCTGCAACTTAGGACCAGGTTGATGGGCCCCGCAGGTTCCATCGTGAGCTTCTCGAAGGGCTTGGCTGCTTCTTCGTTGGACAAACATCGAAGGAGAAGTCCATCGTAGGAGCATCGGTACAGCATTTTAGTAGCCGTATCGTAGTAGAATCGAAGAGAGCGTCTCCTGACTGAGACGGCTTCTTTCGGGTCCTCTGGGAGAATTTCGTAGACAGCGAAGTCGATGAATGGGAATCTCAGTCTCGGACATTAACACCAGCACTCGTTGACATGGCATGGGCCACTTGTGAGCACAGGTTATTTTTAGGGCAGACCAGGTCTCGACCCACTACCGTGACGTAGTGTTGAGTTCCGGGGTGCCGCTAATGAGGCTGCGAGGCCGGCCAGAGCATCAGCCTCTAGATTTTGTAGACAGGTACATGTTCGATGAAGAACTCGTGAAGGTTTGAAATGATGTTCAATGCAACTTCATGGTAAGGGATCAGATCTTCATGGCGAACTCGTATTGCCCTCTGATCTGGTTACGACGAGTTTTGAGTCGCCGTAGGCTTCCAGATGATTTACCCCCAGCTGTTGCGCCAGCTGGAGTCCCATGATGAGTGCGTTGTACTCGGCAACATTGTTGGAGCACGGCTTCGAAAGGGAGTAAGCACGCTGGATGACCAGCTGATCGGGGAGACTAATACCACCCCACTCCAGCGATGATTTGGCCTTTGGGGCCTGTTCTTGAAGCGCCATCGAAAAACATCCGCCAGACGGAGCCTTCTTCGGTGACGTTTGATTCTTGGACCTCATCCGGGATGTCTTCATAGAGTCTTGAGGACTCTGGGATGGGGTGTGCAGCTAAAAAGTCGGCCAGAGCTTGACCCTTAACAGCTTTTTGCGGAACGAACACCATGTTGTATGGTGTTAGCAAGATCGCCCATGTGGCTAGCCGGGAGTTCAATGATTGGCTTCGTCATGAGGACCCTGAGCGGATTGACTCGGGAAAACATGAATTGTCTGCCCCGAGACATAATGTCGAGTCTTTTGGATGACAAATACCAAAGCTAAGCACTCCTTTTCAACGGAGTTGTACCGGTGTTCGGCCCCGATCAGAGTTCGACTGAGGTAGTAGATTGCTTGCTCATAGCCTGTGTCGCTGTTCTGAGCTAGCAGGGCACCGAGGGAATGATCCATGGCACGGACATAGAGGAGGAATGGTTTGCCGTCGACTGGTGCCACCAGGACTGGCGGGCTCGTCAAGTAAGCTGTGATGTCATCGAAAGCTTTTTGGCATTCCTCTGTCCAGACGTAAGAGACTTCCTTCTTCATGAGCTGAGTGAAGGGTCGACATTTGTCGGAAAGGTTTGCTATGAACCTCCGGATGTATGCCAGACGTCCCTGTAGGCCTCGAAGTTCTCGAAGGTTCTTCGGAGGGCCCATATCGAGAATGGCTTTGGTCTTCTCGGGATCGACATAAATGCCTTTCATCGTGATGATGAAGCCCAAAAACTTTCCGCTAGAAACCCCTAGAAAGGATTTAGCAGGGTTCATCTTGAGCTGGTGCGCCCGCATGAGATCGAAGACTGTCTTCAGGTCTTGCAGGTGATCTCCTTTGAGACGGCTCTTGACTGCAATGTCGTCAACATAGCATTCGACTGTTTTGCGAAGATGTTGACGGAAAATGGTGCTCATAGCTCGTTGGTATGTCGCACCAGCGTTCTTCAAGCCGAAGAGCATCACTGTGTAGCAGAAAACACCCTTTGGAGTCCTGAATGACGTGTGTTTTGTGTCATCGGGGAACATCTTGATCTGGTTGTAGCTCGAATACCCGTCTATGAAAGATATGTGCTCAAAGCCATATGTGTTGTCGATCATCACGTCGGTAATTGGAAGCGGGAACTCGTCCTTCGGGCAGGCAGAGTTGAGGTCTCTGAAGTCGATATAACTCGTATCTTCCCATTCTTCTTGGTGACGGGGACGACATTGGCTACCCAATCTGGGTGTTGTTCTTTACGGATGAAGCCGCTGGTCAAAAGCTTGTCCACCTCCTGATCGATGGCGTTCATGATGTCCGGATGGAAGCGTCGCTGTTGTTGTTTGATAGGCTTGGCATCAGGTAAGATGTTCAGCCTATGCATCGCGATCTGGGGGTCAAGCCCCGGTATATCTTCGTAACTCCAGGCGAAGACGTCGATATACTCTTTAGCCAGCTGGATTAAAGATTCTCGGTCTTCTCCTTTTAGGCTTTTGCTGATCAAGATGGGTTTGGAAGAAGATCCATCACAATGGTCGATCTGCTCGACTTCGTCTTCGGTGGGAGGTTCACGTAATTCAAATGAGAATCCCATTGTTGTCCTAGGCGTTGAGCCCAGGGTTCTTCTTCGAAGAATTCTGACGCTTGGTCATCGCCTTCTTCTTTTTGAGATTGTACAGACGTTATGTTGGCTGACAGCACCCTCTTGAAGACTGAGCCGATACTGGTATCGGAGTCCCACGTTGATGCTTCAGACGAGTGAGAATGTTCTACTTCTTCCGCGTCTGAACTCTCTGGAGTTGACGGCGGCGTGACATAGCCTACCCCCCGTCGAGTTCGATTGTAATAGTCCTGCGGTTTTCCTTTAGGTGTTGGAAGCCGGAGAGGGAGACGTCGACCTTTGCCATAGTTCAGGCCTTTGTTGCTTTTTAGGTCGTAACCCATCTTTTGGATGAGGTACTTTGCCTTGTCCGTGTACCGATAGAGTTGCATTCTGCCGGCATCTGGTTCTGGCTCGAGTGGCGGGAGGTCTTGATGACGCTCAACCTTGTCGAAGATGATGGATTCTTCGTCTCGACTCCGTGGTGGGACTATGTAACAGACCCCTTGGGACGGGACTACTCGATTTACATGATGGACGGTCATTATTTGTGTTTGCAACGACCGTAGAGCGTTATCTAATGTATACATGGCATTCCAATGTGGAAGACTAGAATAATTAAAAGACACTCTGTTATTGATGAAATATGAGATTTTATCCCGCGGGATTACATTGTCCAGAGAAGGAGGATCTACATCAGCCGAGATATATTCCCCCAATTCTTCATCTGTAAGCACTGGAGTAAGATCGGGAGAGTCCACCACAGCGTTGGCTTTGGAGTCCGAGAGGACTACGTGGGCCTTCTCTGGAGGCTGGGATGGCGGCGGCTTGCCCTTAAGACGCACCTTCAGAGGTGCCTCCGCTGTGCCTCCGGTGATTGACGCTTCCCCTGTAGTTTTGCCACGAGGGGGGTCGATGTTTGAGGCGGCTTTCCCTTGAGCCGTATCTTCAGGGGAGCTTCAGGAGCAGCTGGTGCTTTCCCGGGTAGCTTAATGCTCATGGGAGGCAACTTCTAAGGCGGTTTGCCTTTGAGTCGGATCTTCAAAGGAGCGTCGGGGGTGACCTCAGGCTCCATGTCCGGCTCCGCTGTCGTTTCTGTCTCATCATCAGCATCATTGCCTTCCTCCACGTCAGATGACTTGTACAGGTCAGAATCGGTGAAGTAGGCTTCAATCCCTTTGAAGGGGTCGATGTCCGTAAACTCCATCCGGATGACGTTGTTGGTGGACACGTACTTCATACATTAGTGGAGCGTGGATGGCACCACCATGTACCTTGGACGACCCAACAGGAGGTTGTAGTTGACATCGGCGTCCACGACATAACAAGTCACCTCGGTTCTGAGGTTACCGATGTGGCACTTTAGTCGTATTTTGCCCAGTGGTTCGCTTTTGCTAGCGTTGAATCCACTGATTGTTGTGTTGGAGGGCGTCAGTCGGTACATTGGGATCTCCAGTGTTGAGAGCAGCATCTTCGGGATGATGCTGAAGGAAGACCCCGGATCGATCTGAATCTGCTTCACCTTGACTGAACCAATATACCCTGTATAGTACAGCGGCCTGTTGTGTCGGTTGTGTTTGAGCAGCATGTCTTATTGGGTGAAGGTTATATTAGGGATAACCTCATTCGTACAATGACAGTGCGTGCATACAGTCGGGAGATCTTCAGGCTGCTTGACCTGACTGAGAAAGGATTCAGCATCCTTCAGAGCTTCATAGAGAGCTTCTCGGGAGTCTTTGGAAAGACAAAGGAGCTCGAACAGAGATAGACGGGCAGGAGTACTGGCCAATTATGCCAGTATGTCAAAGTTGTGGGGCTTGGCTAGCCCCGAAGCATTCTCCTTTCGTAGAGGCCTGTCGAAGCGGGCCTCTATATGCTTCTGCTTATTGGCTGCCGGGGGCTAAGACGGGCCCTCGTCCTGGACAGCAGGGACGGTGCCAGGAGGCACCACCTCGGCGGCAGCTTTGTCGGGTTGGACGTTCTGTTGTGAACGCGTCTGCACAGGAAGTGCCTCTTCCGCTGAAGAAGAGACCGTACGGCAAGACTTGATCTTCCTGCCTTTAGATTTGGAGGTAGGGCGTACCTCCGGTTGAGTCACCTCGGAGACGAGATCGGGGTGAACCCATAGGATCTCTCTCCGAGATGTGGTGAGTGGGATGAGTCCACTCACGTTGTCACGGGTAGGTGGTAAGTTAACCACCTCCATTGTCGCCTTAGGGATGGGGACGACGCCATCCTGTGTTGTATAGTTGACGGCAAGGTGCCAAACTGGAGTGACACCACGTTGGCTGACACCGTCTTCTCTTCGTAGTCGACGGAGATTACATCCACATTGATCATACGCTGGATGTAATTCTTGAGGACATAGCAGTCCTTGGTTGGGTGTCCTACAAACCGATGGTAGTGACAGTACCTCGGGTTGTCCACTTTCCCAACCTCATCGGGACGCTTCGGGTCCGGAAGCTTGATCTTGTCACCCTGCTTCAGTATCTCAAAGAGTTACAGGGTGTCTTCGTCGTTGAACGAATAAACCTCCTTCGGCCTTGGTACAAGTGGAGGTTTCTAAGCAGGTACTGACGCACCTTTGGAGGCATTGACAGTCAATGCCTGTTTCCCCTTTGTCTCTCGTCCGGGGTTGTTGGCTGCAGGCCGTTTCCCCTTGTCCTCAAAGGCAGGGAAACTGACTCCCAGAAGACGAGCATTGGCCGCCTTCTTCTTTGCGGCTTCTGCTTCAATGATCAAGGAGCTCTAGTCGGGAGGAGGAGTAGAGTTAAGCCAGATTTTGACTGCAGACAGCATGTTCATGCTGCAGGAGGAGAGAAGCACATGTTCTGGCATGCCCGGGGGCAGTCTGAAGCAGGCCTGTCGGAAGCGTTCGATGAACACTCGAACTGTTTCCTTCTCCTTCTGGCGTATCTCTATAAGGGACGCCATTGTCATGTCCTTTCCGTCGTCGTAGAAACGGTCACGAAAAAGATGCGTCAGGTCGTCGAAGAAAGATATTGAATTGTCGGGGAGGCTGCAGTACCAGTCGTACACCACTCCTTTCAGTGCCCCAACAAATATGCTGGTAAGTAGTGCGTCCTCCTTCGGAAGATGTCCCGTCTGAGACTGGAAATACGTCAGATAGCGACGCGGAGAGTCCTTTCCGTCGTATGGCTTCAGTGTTTGTGGTTTATACTTATGAGGATAAACCACCTTATTCCATTCGAGGGGATAAGGTTGGGGGATGCCCATCTTTTGGCTCTCCTCTTGTCTTATCTTGGACTCAAAGCGCTCGCGCAAGTCCCTGATCATCTCGACCACGTCTTCTGTGGAGCTGGGAGTCGCGGAAGGTGGTACCACTGGGAGTTGAGCATTTGAGGGCTCCGACGTCCGAGGTGCTTTGCGGCGATCTATGTGCAAGGATACCCGTTGAAGGGGTACACTCGATTCACCATTGGCCCCTGGGTCGGGACCGGCAGGAGGTGTCCTGGCCAAAGCTGAACGTATCTCAAACACTGCTTGAGTCAGTGTTTGCATGGAGGCAGAGAGGGTTTTGAGTCCTCCCTCCAGGGTATCCATGCGCTGGACGAGGTCTGTTGGCGGCGCATCAGACTCGATATCAGCCCCAGTCACGTTTACTGTCATGACGCGGCCGGGAGTGGATGGATGGGTTGAGGCTTCACTCTCGGCCTCACTCTCTTGTGGGGGAGTTGCCTCTCCTGGAGCCTCGTCTTGGCTACCCCCGGCTATGTTCGGGAGAACATTTACCACGGGCGCATCTGCAAGGGCCTGATTACCCTCAACTCCGTCTTGAAGGGCCTCTGCGTCTCCGGAACTCGGGTCCGCAGATGCTAGACTACCCCCAGCTATGTTCTGGAGGATATCCTCATCTTCTGGGAGGCTGACAGGACCCGCCCCAAATGTGCTTTGGACACCCTCGTCTTCGGACTCGACAAGGGTCTGACTACCCCCAGCTTCTTCCAAGATCTTCTTCCTCCCCCGAGTGCCTTCGAACACTCCGGAGGACGCGACAGCTGTCTTGGTTTTCCTCGGCTGGCTTTTGGACGAGGAAGAGGAACTGCCAATCGCCTTTCGGACTGACGAGGAGTTGGAGATCACGTTGCACGAAGCAACCCTTGGCTCTTCTTCAGTTGACACCTTCTCGAGGCGACGTCGGAGGGGTGTCGATGATTGCAGCCGCTGGAACACTGACTGCCTTGATGGGACTGCCGCTTTGCAACAGCAGTTGATGGTGACTACAACACAAGTATGCCCCGTGAGAGGCTCATCGTGCTTGTCAGTCGACTCTCTTGATCGGCACTTGTGAGTGATCACGTTACGCAGATCGTTGGAGGAGAGTGCCACCTTTACACCCCCTTCAGGCACATGGCAAGGCCAAGTGCCGGGGTGGTCAAATGAGTGTTGCGCCCCCTGATCTAATACCAAACAGACATTCTGATCAGTAGTGGGGGAACCACAGCATTTGAAGTGACTTGAACGGACCTCAAACGCACAACCAGAGGAGGCGCGGGAGTTCAAGACCACTGGATTTGCCTTACTCGACTTGGTTGTGCATGCAATAGATGCGCCCAAGTGAGACAAGGACTTTGAAGGTCGGTTCGTTTCTGGCGCCGCAGCACTCGAGTCGACCTTGTACAGCTTACCATCAGCAGCACGCATGATTGTGAGCGCATGCTTCTGGCTTGCTGCTGGCATAGCACGTTTGGGGCGCATGGCCCGTGCTGTCTTGGATTTTTTCGTACCAGTCCGTTGGGGCGCATAGTACTCAGAATCCAAATTCTCCTCGCCATTACAGCGAGTGAGTCTGTCAAAGACAGAGACCTTCTGTGGTGCATCAGAGGTGATACGCGGGGCATTAGCTGCGCCCCTGCTCCGTCGACGCATCTTCCTCGCCTGAGAGAGAGATGGCTGGGGAATATGGTTAGCCGCACGTTTTCCAGAGAGATGCGCTGCACCAGCGGGCGCATCTTGGTTGTTAAGGACGTCAGCAGGAAGGGAAGGCTGGATTGGTACATCCCCTTCAGTGGTGGTGCCCGAGGCGTCGACCTTGCGCACCCAGACCCGGCGGGTCTTCTTCGGCTTCGGCAGCCGCTTTGAAGGACTCGCACTGCCTTCAGAGATGAACTCCTCATACGCCTGTTAATTGAGGCGTACGACCAGCGTCTTGTGGGAGGAGCCCACCTTCACATCGTCGGCTTGCGACACAGCTTTCTCGGTGGAGGAGAAAGAGGTCCCCAGCAGAGTCGCCAGCTTGTTTGCCATTAAAATCTTTTGATTGCAAATTTCAATACAAACAGAACAGTGTTACAATATAGGACTTAGATGTAGTCCTAGGAGTACACTTTTGTTTATTTGGGTTCCTTGTGCCGATGGAGTGAGTGGTAATACATTGACTCCGTTGACGATCTGACGACGATTATCGGTTCTCTGAAGGTCTGGATTGCTCTGGATGCTGGAGCTTGTTGAGAGGAGGAAGACGTTGAGTGTCTGTATATGCCTCTCTGGTGGTACGTTCGTTCGTTGTGTGTTCTATCCGTGTGTAGGTAGGTGTAGAAGAAGGAAATGATCCCTCTATTTATAGTCTGCAGGCTGGCTGCTCATGCGTGCATATGTAGGATGCGCCTGGTCGTGGGGACGCCACATGGTGATTGCTGATGGAGGCGTATGAACGATGTGCCCTGATCGAGGGGTTGAATTCTTCATGCTGCTGTTGTGGACCGGCACGTAGCAGAGGAGAAGATCTTTCTGTTGCTGAGATCTTGGGCGAGTCGAGTCAAAGGACACGTGTCATCGACCTATGGCTCAGAGATCCCTGATTTGGTGGAGAATGATCTGGTAGGATGCGCCTAGGATTAGGCGCAGGAGGAGACTTTGGCTCGTAACCTTTAGGAGTCACGAACTATTCGGGGCGCATGGCTTTTGAGGCGCATACGAGGCTTCAGTAATGACTTAACTGCTGTCTTTCGGGATCAGAGAGAAGTCTGGGGCGCATGGCTTTTGAGGCGCATGCAGAGCTTTAATGGTGACTTTCCTTCTGTCTTTAGGGATCAGTGAAAAGTCTGAGGCGCATGGCTTTTAAGGCACATGCAGATTTGGGCGCATGGCTGCAAAGGCACATGCGAGTGGTTGAGTGGCCACATGGTAGTAGCCGTCGGAGGAAAGTAATGATGATGCTGACGTTGGCAATGCTTCGTCTTCTGAAAAAGCTGTCAATTGTTCAGACTTCGGGAGGCGTGCTGCCAACTCTGTCAGTTCAGCATTTTATGTTTGTGACATTCGATGGACAGCTGAGTGGGCGCATCGGTTGGCGTCCCAATAGGCGTATGGGGACGCATGGGGGGGTACATCCCTGTGATTTGCTTGATACTGAAGGGCGCGTCTGTGTGATGTGCTTGATGTTGAAGGGCGCGTCTATGTGATGCACGGTCTGGCCGGCACATCTGCTTCGTGACACATCTTTAATGGTGCGACTGTTACGATCTTCGAGTGCTTTAAATAGCTATTTGACTTAGCTGAATTCGAAGCGTCCGGTTCATCCATTTAATACAAATTCATTGCACGAAATTCGGAGAGCCATCCACTTGGAGCATGGGTTTGATTTGCCCGGCCTATAAATAGTGGCATGGAGAGGGTTTGCTTCTCGTTCTCTCACGTTCTTCCAACATGAACTTGTTTACTCTGATGCATTCTATTGACGAGATGCTCCCGAGGGTGAAAATGCGACGCCATGTCTTCATTGATGCACTTGAAGGTGCCTGTTACATCCAAAAGTTGGAGTCGAGGGCTTCCAAGGCAGGCGGAAGGTGCCTGTTGCATCCAAAGATAGGGATGCTCGAGCCTCATCTTCGTTGTGCAGGAAGAGCCACAGATCGGAATGGCAGTGCTGCGGCTTTTGGGGCTCTTTCTTCCTTCAAAGTGGGCGTTGTCCACTCTGGTTGTGTTGAAAGCTGCTCCTTTAGCCGAAGTTTCGATTACGGTCTTCCTTGGCCTTTGGAGGCTCTTTCGAAGCCTCCCCTGGCCACAGGTTGGCTTGCGGTGCTCTTCTCTTCCTCGGCTAGAAGGTTGATTGCCACCCTCGTTCTGCTCAATAAATGCTTCATTTGTCGAAGCATTTTGACGGCGGTGAGCCTGGTTGGAAGAGCGGCACATAACTGGGCTGCTGAAGGGATGCACATAACTGGGATGCACATAACTGAGCTGCTGAAAAGGATGCGCCCTGCTGAGGGTGCGTGGTGATTGCTGCGCCTATTTGAGGGCGCATGATGGCTGCTGGCTGTAGACTTAGGATCTTTTCTTTGTAGAAATTCTCATTTGTACAATCTTTTCTTAGACATGTAATAGACTTTTATATGTAATAAAAAGTCTTCATTCAATGCCTATTTTTATTGTTTGTGAAGTACTTTGTCCAAGCTCATGTGCATGTAGTCTGGCGCATGGGCTTTCTGGTTCTGAAATTCTATGCTTCTACATAAACCTGTGGAGCTTATTAAAACATCAAGATGCATTTGAAAAACCAAATCAAACCCATTCATAAATATCCCAAAACTGTGAACATGACAGTTCATATGAAATTCGAATTCAAGCATTCAAATTCGAATCACAACCATTCAAATTCGAATCACAACTAGGAGAACATAGTGTACAGACATAGGGACATGTTAGGCATGTCCACATGTCTATTTGTGTCCAAAAATTAGGACATAAAGTGTCCAAAACAGAAGAAGCATAAGTATCAGTAAACAACAGGTACACAGGCTCGTGCAGCATGTTCGAGTCGAACTGCACACGACACAGGCCACAAGACACCACGTGTTCGTGTCCACACCTAGCCTATGTATAGGTCTAGCCATCCGACGTGTCGCCACGCATCCACAACGTGTCTGGACGAGACACCACACGCGTATCAGAGCAGATTTTCCTGCGTGCACAGTCTGTGTAAAATCCGTGCACTCACGATTTCTCACTCGACACGACACGACTCGACACAAAACTTTGGGGGAGCCTTGTCAGACATTGCCCCTACCCCTGTGTCAAGTTTGACGTGTCCACGTGTCCTATGTAGGAAGAAATAGGGGTCGGGTAGCAGGATACAGCACAGGGGTGTCGTACAGCGTGTTCGTGTTCATTTTGGACAGTCAGTAGGGGATTCAAAGTACACGTATAGATATACATTTTTGCTCAATTAGTTTTGCAAATTACTGATTTTCAATTCTATGTGACATTTCATCGAACACATGTTTAAAAACACCGATACGTGTCCGATACGGACACGAAATGGACACGATTTCCTACCAAACTTGGGCTACACCTAGGAGAACCCTAAATGGATGCATATATGGAAAGAAATTGGGAATTTAAAGGTGTTTGATAGGTTTTACCTATTAAGGGTGAAACCTCAATGAATAGGCTCCCGAAATGAGAAGTTGCCTTCCTCGAGCGATGCCCAAACGCGCTTCACTTCTTGCAAGCAAGCCTCCACTAGCCTCTACTACTGTAGGGGAGTCCAACGAAATTCGTTTGGTCCAATTTGGTGGAGAAATGAGGAGTTGGTGAAGTTTTGGGGAAGAACACAAGTAGGGATTTATGCAGGTATTTAAAAAGAGGCAAGAATCTTTGAAGGAGTGATTAAATAGGGGAAATGAGCTTGATGGTTGTAGGAATAGTTAGGGTTAGGGTTTTGGCAATAGTTAGATGTGTGTCTAAGATTTGTCCACCCAATTTTAAGCCTTCCTATTGGTCCAATAGTCCTAAGGCTTTCTTGTTCACAAATATCCTAAGGGATAAATATCCTACTTAGAAATATCTAGATATTTGTCATTACTAGGTTATCCTAATCAAGAGTCTAGGCTCAAGGCTAATCTAGATTAGGCTAAGATTCTAGGTTAGTCTCTAACAATTCAATTACCACAATATTAATTAATTAATCAAAATTCATTTTCATTAATAAGTCAAAAATGACCAAAATATCCTTAGGCTAAAAAATTGTAATTAGTCATCCTAATCACATGACTAGGCTCCCTTGGTCATGGTTAGTCTCTAGGCTTAGCAAAACTAGGGTTTAACTAGTTAACCATCAAAATCACAAGTCATGGTTTTAAATAGTTTTAAATTAATTAAAATCACCAAAAATCATAACATGGTTTAAATATCATTATTAAATAACTAAAAATATAAAAGTTCAAAATTATCCTTATTTTAGAAACTGGGTTCTACAAGTCTACCATCCTTAGAAAAATTTTGACCTCGAAATTAAAATGGTCGTACTCCTTCTAGGTCAAACACCCCTACAATCACAGTCTCAAATACACAGTCCGATAATCATATGCGTCTGTCCAAAATCATGATACTCGAAATCTTCGTCATGCTAGTGAGCAAGGCTACGTTATTCACAGAGTCCTCAACTAAGGTACATACCTCTAGAATCATGGTATTTAAAATTTTTGTATTGCCGCATACTTGGCCACAAAAACCTTAAATTTCTACACCCGAGAAATACGTCCAAAATTCGACTATATGTCCTCACTATGCCAGCTAACATGACTATAGAAGACTCTAGATCCCATAAACGAGGTGACCTAGCCCATACGACTTATCTCAGAAGAAAATAAATTATAATAAAATATTCGAACAAAATTTATCAACTACAAGGAACAGATAGAATCAAATTTTAAGACAGTTATAAGGAAGCAAATGTGGAAATGGAATCAAAAAGATTGGAACCTGCAATCAGCTCTCCCTCTGCCTGTACATCCTCGACTGCCATGGCGAAAGCTCGCCCCTACTGGCCTTTCCTGGCCTGCTGCTGATGCTGGACAAACCTCTGTTGCTGAGTCTACAACGGTGGTCCCGTCCGCTGTGTTGTCGAAGCCTTAGCTCCTGCTGCCTGAGCCAATCGTGCCAAGTTCTTGGGACACTCCCTCAACTGATGCTCTGCTGAACCACAAAGTAAACACAGGTCCTGCCTCTTCCTGCAGTCATCCCATCCGTGACCTTGCCTCTTACAGAATTTACATATAGTGTGCTGTTGCTGCCTGGGTACCTGCTGGTGAAGTACATGTCCCGGGCCCTGAAACGGCTGCTGAACTGGCCTCTGCTGAATGTGAGGGCGCTTGGCTGGCCCTGCACTAGAACTAGCCCCTAAGGCATCACTGTCCCTCTTTGGCTTGAGGCCGAAGTCCTCCTCAGCTATCTGTGCCTCCATCAGTACCTGCTCGAAGGTCGCATTGCGTCGCCCGGAAGTACGAGTATGAACCACATGAATAAGGCATCTCCTAAACTTGCGGGCCTTATACCCTTCATTCTGGATCAGGTCTGGAGCAAACCTACTCAAACGAAAGAACTCCGCTGCATACACGTCCACCGATGAGTTCTCCTGCACTAATCCGACGAACTGGGCCTCCAGAGCTGTAAGAGCCACGTCGGGGTAGAACTTCTCCTTGAAGAGCCGCCTAAAGTTCTCCCATGATATACCCCTCGCTGACACCTGAGGGTCTATCCGGAACCACGTCAAAGCGATGTCAAAGAACTGGCTAGCCGCAAACATCACCCATAGTCCCCTCGGAACCTCTGTTAACTCCAGGCTCCTCTGGACGTCCTCCAACCAGTCATCAGCATACAGGATACCCTTGGTACCCTTAAAGTCCCTCGAGTTCATCTTCCTGAAATCCAGACATGTGCCAGGCCTCCCCCGACCCTGCTGCTCAACTGGGGCACCCTGAACTGTACCCGAGACTACTCTCTCAACTGCTGTCATCGCCAGCTGGTGGGAGTTCTCCATACTCTGTCGTAGCACCTCTGTCTGGCGGTGGGATGCGTCAGCCTGATGCTGTTGTGCCTCTGCCTGGGCCCTCTGGGTCTGCATCATCTGCTATAGAAGGGCCATCATCTGATGTACGTCCGTCGGTAGCGGAGGTGGCGGTAAAAGAGTCTCAGGAATGACTATGGACAGTCCTGCAGCTGGAGGTAGAAGAACACCTGGAACAGTCGCTGCTACTCCTGCTTGAAGGGCAGGAACTGCGGTAGAAGCTCCTTCGACTGCTACTCTCGTAGCCGGAGGTAGAGGACCTACTGGATCAGACCTCTCTGGAACAACACTAGATCCTGCTGCCTGAGCGCGAGTAATCGTCATCCAGAGGACAGATTGAAACAAGGAGATCAATATGGCACATGATAAGGAAAATCAAGGAAGGACAATTGAATTCAAATGCAAGAAGAGTTGTCATGGTAACTAAAAGATCAGAATTTTCCTAAAATGTGATTGAGTAACTCCTATCATATCCTAGATCCTATATCCTAGTCGCAGGCTCGTAATTAGTACTCTAAGTCGAGCACCATTACGAGATTACACTAATTGCGACATCGACCTGCATGGGCCACCACTAAAAATGTATCACGACCCGTACCCAGTGTAGGGGCACGAGAAGTGGGTACGTCCAGCCTATACCGCAGTGTCGGCGGCAGAACGCTGTATAGATCATCTATAACATCTAACATCTAACAACAAGATATATAAACCTGTCTTCTCCGTACGGAGGTATAATATAACATCTCAACTCTATATCTCAATCACAAGTCTAGGAAAGATAGAGCACGATATGGAATCAGAAAAAGGAAGAAACCGAATATAAATAGAGTTATCACACCACACAAAATAGATGTTCAACACAAATAAATACAAGTACTGAATATGACTAAGTCTCAACTAACAATCGGAACAATCCGATACAAACTGAAAACTATAAATACTAGACTAGACTATGCACCCTCTACTGAGCTAGATGCTCCTCCGGCTCCTGAATTTCACCCTCATGTGCCCCATAGAAGGTAGGACAGTCACCATCATCATCTGTAATATTTTCAACAGGTCCAGTCAGGACAGGAGCGAGCACAATACATCTCACGTAGTTCATATCATGTTGAAAAATATAACGCATGCAAAAGAGTAAGATACATGGACTGTAAAGAAATATATATAAAAAGAGAGAGATTTGATAACTGGAAATATCTATATACATGATAAGTAAGAACTATAAGTAACCTGTGATTTAGAGCATGAGATGGTTATATAAATGGGTTAGGACAATGCAAGGGTAACTCCATCATACATGAGTGTACAATAGACTTATACAAGATTTCACAAGATGGAATTTTGATCACATAACCATTTCCTACTCACCCTCCCCAATCAATACACAATGATCCAGTCAAGTTACGTTACCTTGTACAAGAGTTTTTTATCATGTTTGCTCACGTGATCATGAGAGTACAAGATTGTACAAGAGTATACATGAATAGCGGTGTACATGAAATACAAGTTGTTCGTACAAAACATATGACAACTGTATCTGATACACCCCGAGGGGGATAACATCACATGACAAGATCCATATAGTACCAATCCGTGATAATAATATGACAGCATCATGTAAAGTAATCTAGAGCAAGAATATAAATCCTAACAAGTATGAAACGATCAGAGAATGTACTCGCCTGTCACCCTGAATGACTGATATGAATAGATATCCGAACTGGTGTCACAGAGTCCTATTTAGAGTAAAACAGGTTATTGAGTACTCAATTTGTAATAATAGAAATTTGCAATGCAAACTACATGATTCTAAGTTAAACTAGGTCAAAGTCAACTATTGGTCAATTTTGGTCAATTGTCTAGGTTAAACTAGGTCAAATGCTTAGGGTTTGGTCAACTAAGTCAATTGGTCACTATTGACTCATGTTGACTTTTGGTCAACTCTAGCTAAACAAGGTCAACCTTAGACTATTGGTCAATATCTAGGTCTCTCTATCTAAGGCTAACTCAAACTAAACCATAGGCTAACATCCTAGGACACCATATACTATATCAAATATATATACCTATCACATATATACATTACTTGTATATATTACATTCAATCCTACATGCTTGCATAAATATATTATCTATCATTGCATATATCAACATATAATATATATATATATATATATATATATATATATATATATATATATATATATATATATATATATATATATATATATATATAAAATATATATATTTGTGTGTATATATATATATATATATATATATATATATATATATATATATATATATATATATATATATACACAAATATATATATTTTATATATATATATATATATATATATAGATATATATATATATATATATATATATATATATATATATATATATATATATATATATATATATATATATATATATATATATTTGTGTGTGTATATATATATATATATATATATATATATATATATATATATATATATATATATATATATATATATATACAATACAAAAAAAAATATATATATATATATACAATACAAAAAAAAAATTTATATATATATACAATACAAAATATATATATATATATATATATATATATATATATATATATATATATATATATATATATATATATATATATATATATATATACATTACAATACATTATACAATACATTATACATATATTAGAGAGATAGAGAGGAGGTGAGGTTGTGTGTGAAGCATTAGGCAGGGTTGTACTTCTAGTTACATATATTATACATTCATATTTACATATCTACATACATATATACACTCATACGTGCATTGATTTAATTCATTACATATATACCTACACCATTCATGCATACCTTTCACCTAGGTTTACCCCTTCTCAGATTTTTCTAAATATATAAACCCAGTTTAGTTTTTTTCTAACCTTACATTCAACTGAGAACATCTCAGATTTTAACATTACCATCATACATACATTCAACTTAGAATACCCACACTACATTACATTCAACTCAACTCAATTTCAGTCTAAGATATAATCTGATTTCAATTTTTTTAACAAACCTATAAATAAACAACTTAAACATGTTCCCAAGTCCTGAAATCATCAATCTCAGTTTTAAAACAAAACTAATACTCAAACTTCTCAGATTTTAACTCTCATGTATTTTCATTCAACAAAATCAACTCATAAATGAACCTTCAAACTAAAACTCAGTTTTCAAATGAATATCACAATCTCAGGTTTTTAATGTCACACCCAAACTCAGTTTTCTATATAAACAAAATATCAATTTTGAACAAACCAAATCTCAGTTTTGAACAAACCTACATTCAATTCTTCAAATAACTTTCAGTTTTCATATAAGGTTTATTTTCGAAAACCCCAACCTACTAATTCAAATTGACACAAAACATTCCCTTTTGAAAACTCAATTGAAAACACACATCAAAATAAATCTGTGGAGCTTATTAAAACATCAAGATGCATTTGAAAAACCAAATCAAACCCATTCTTAAATATCCCAAAACTGTGAACATGATAGTTTATATGAAATTCGAATTCAAGCATTCAAATTCGAATCACAACCATTCAAATTCGAATCACAACTAGGAGAACATAGTGTACATACATAGGGACATGCTTGGCATGTCTACGTGTCCATTCGTGTCCAGAAATTGGGACACGAAGTGTCCAAAACAGAAGAAGCATAAGTATCAGTAAACAGCAGGTGCACAGGCTCGTGCGGCGTGTTCGAGTGGAACTGGACACGACACAGGCCACAAGACACCACGTGTTCGTGTCCACACCTAGCCTAGGTATAGGTCAAGCCATTCGATGTGTCGCCACGCATCCACAACGTGTCTGGATGCGACACGACACGCGTATCAGAGCAGATTTTCCCGCGTGCACAGTCTGTATAAAATCCGTGCACTCACGATTTCTCACTCGACACGACACGACTCGACACGAAACTTTGGGGGAGCCCTTTCAGACATTGCCCCTACCCCTGTGTCAAGTTTGACGTGTCCACGTGTCCAGTATAGGAAGAAATAGTGGTCGGGTAGTAGGACACAGCACTGGGTGTCGTGCAGCGCGTTCGTGTTCATTTTGGACACGGATACGAGTCCAAATCATGCTCAGTCTGTGGAGGAATCAAAGTACACATATAGATCTACATTTTTGTTCAATTAGTTTTGCAAATTACTGATTTTCAATTCTATGTGATATTTCATCGAACACATGTTTAAAAACATCGATACGTGTCCGATACGGACACGAAATGGACACGATTTCCTACCAAACTTGGGCTACACCTAGGGGAACCCTAAATGGATGCATCTATGGAAAGAAATTTGGAATTTAAAGGTGTTTGATAGGTTTTACCTATTGAGGGTGAAACCTCAATGAATAGGCTCCCGAAATGAGAAGTTGTCGTCCTCGAGCGATGCCCAAACGCGCTTAACTTCTTGCAAGCAAGCCCCCACTAGCCTCTACTACTGTAAGGGAGTCCAACAAAATTTGTTTGGTCCAATTTGGTGGAGAAATGAGGAATTGGTGAAGGTTTAGGGAAGAACACAAGTAGGGATTTATGTAGGTATTTAAATAGAGGCAAGAATCTTTGAAGGAGTGATTAAATATGGGAAATAAGCTTGATGGCTGTAGGAATAGTTAGGGTTAGGGTTTTGGCAATAGTTAGATGTGTGGCTAAGATTTGTCCACCCAATTTCAAGCCTTTCTATTGGTCCAATAGTCCTAAGGCTTTCTTTTTCACAAATATCCTAAGGGATAAATATCCTACTTAGAAATATCTAGATATTTGTCATTACTAGGTTATCCAAATCAAGAGTCTAGACTCAAGGCTAATCTTGATTAGGCTAAGATTCTAGGTTAGTCTCTAACAATTCAATTAGCACAATATTAATTAATCAAAATTTATTTTCATTAATAAGTCAAAAATGACCAAAATACCCTTAGGCTAAAAAGTTATAATTAGTCATCCTAATCACATGACTAGGCTCCCTTGGTCAGGGTTAGTCTCCAGGCTTAGCAAAACTAGGGTTTAACTAGTTAACCATCAAAATCACAAGTCATAGTTTTAAATTGTTTTAAATTAATTAAAATCACCAAAAAACATAACATGGTTTAAATATCATTATTAAATAACTAAAAATACAAAAGTTCAAAATTATCCTCATTTTATAAACTGGGTGCTACAGTAGTAGCTCGCTAAGCCCAGGAAACTCTGAATATCGCTAGCCGGGGTAGGTCGTTTCCAATCTACCATCGCTTCAATCTTCTTTGGGTCCACCGCGACAACTTCGGCAGAGATTACATGTCCGAGAAATTTCACACTACTCATCCAAAACTCGCATTTACTTCGCTTGGCATATAATTTGTTTTCACGCAGAGTCTGCAATATCGTCTTCAAGTGTTCTGCATGTTCTTCTCGATTCTTTGAGTAGATAATGATATCGTCGATGAACACGACTACAAATTTATCGATTTGAGGTCAGAAGTGTAACACCCAATTTTTCAGATGAGGGTAATTTTGAAATTTTATAATTTTAGTCTTTTAGTAATGATATTTAAATCATGATATAATTTTTGGTGATTCTTAATCATTTTAAAACTATTTTAAATCATGACTTATGATTTTGGTGTTTTGATAGTGTAACCGTAGAGACTGTCTGCCCTAGAGCCTAGCCATGTAATTAGGGTACTTCATTATTTATAGCTTGAGGGTATTTTGGTCTTTTTGAATTAATTAAATTTATTATATATTTATTTAGAATTTAATATAATTAATGGGATGGTGTGATTTTAATATCATTTAATTGATTGCCTTATGTTGTGTTTAGCCTAACCTAGATTGACCTAACCTAGATTAGTCATACCTAGACTTAGCTAGCCATGGTTAATGATGGTTAGTATTGATTAGTTTTGATTTAGTCATGATAGTTAGAGTTAACTAGGTTGCATTTAAGTCATGTGTGAAACCTAGGTCGTAGGCCCTTGATTTGACTAGGAGGAATGATAGCCCTAGATCAAATCCCAAAAACCCTAACCTTAATATCCTATGGCTGGTCACTTAGGGCATGTCCCTATAAAATCCCTCTCAACCACTTGCCTCCTTTTGTTCATCTCTTCATTTTGCAAGAACAAGGTTAGCCTCCATTGAAACTTCTTCCTATTTTATTCAATATTAATTCTTTTCATCCAAACTTCTTTCATGGTGATCTAATTTGAGGTTCCTTACTGTTCATTGAGATAAATCTCAGGTTTGGACCAATTTGGAGAGTTTTGGCTAACAAGGAGAAACCCCCCTTTGGAGCTTTTCATTGGAAATTGCACATATAGGTAAATTCCTATTCCCTCCACCAAATTTTGTTTTCTTTGCATGGATAGGAAGCCCTAGGTGTCCCATAGCTGTAGGTATTGGATTTGTGTCGAGTCGTGTCCATTTCGTGTCCGTATCGGACACATATCAGTCCTAGAACCTAGGTATTTGATGAAATGCTTGAGTGGATTGAATCCACATATTTTCGAAAACTAATTGAACAATCTTCTAGCCCTATAGGTGTAGATCATGAAACCCTAACTCTGAGCACGAATTCGTACTATTTTTATGTCAAAAATCGACACGGACACGCAGCACGACGCCACGTGCGGCTGCCCTGCTGCTCGACACTGATAGCGGACACGACACTGAATCTTATGACACAAAAATTAATAGACACGAGGGGGCACACACTGACAGCGTGCCCCCAAATTTTGGGTCGAGTTGGTTTGGTATTTTCGAAGATATGGGCTCGTACTGGTTTTACAAACACCCACACACGCGCACATTGGTCACTGATATGGGCTTGGACACGAAGCTGGACACCACGTGGACACATATCAGGCACCTAGACACCTAACCCTATACCTGGCGAACCCTCTAGACATGACCACGAGGTGTCTCGTGTCGTGTCCTGGACTGACTGGCACACGTGCACGAGACTGCACTGAACTGTGTGTGTCTGTGCGTGTACGTGAGTGTCAGGACACGTTGTGTCCTGTTGTATGGACACCCCATGACCCGTGGGACACACTGACACATGTACGACACGTTACCAACCATTAATTTGGATTTTTAACTGATTTTTGAACTGGGATTTGGTTTTCCCTATTTTTCTGATACAACCTGTGTACTGAATAATTTCTGGGGTTTAATTGCATTTAAACTGATTTTTTATGATGTTACATGTCTAGATAGGTCCACCTACATAATTGATGAATGATGAACATGTTAGATTCGATTTGTGCTGATGCAATGGAGTGCTGGTTGAGTAAATGGATATGTGTAACGACCCAGTCCCAAAATACGTAGGACTAGGAACGTAGACATGCCAGCTGTATACATACGAAGTACACTCCAATATATGGAAATCTCGTATGAATACATAAGCTGTAAAATGCAGTAGAACCATAACTAATCTCATCCACGCAAATAAATGAATAAAAGACATCATATAGAGATAATGAATTGTCTTGATACAATATGTTGGGTGGAGACAAATCCACTACCAACAAGTAAAGAAAAAATACATAAGAAAAGATATGAATTTGGCGAGCGAAGAGAAGACGATCCAAAATGCAATCATCCTCGAAGAAATAGAGCGGCTAGAGCTAGAGCATCTACAAAGGACAATAGCACACACCTGGCGAGATAACCAGGTCCTCAGAGGGACGTAACAAGACACATAATATCACGCCATATAAACTGAATAAATATCGCTCAAATAAATAAGTCAATTGAATTATAACATAGTCCAATATGCACCTATTGAACGAGCGTACCATGCCCCCAACCAAACAAGGACAGGAGATGGTAAACTAATTCACGGTGAGGTATCTTTCCATGCTAATAATCCAATATGGTATCCGGACCCCAACAAGGTTCAATACCTTCTCATCGAAGTAGTAAGTCACACCTACAACCAAACAAGGACAAGATGTGACGAACTAATCCGTGACAAGTTATTGTTCCAAGCCACGGTCAGATACAAGTACCCAAACCAAAGGTACTCATACCTAACGGATAAGGGTAGCCTAACCGTTCTAAGTGAATGCAGTTTAAGAACAGTTCATGGTCGCATGACTACCCAGTCAAGTCAAGAAATTAACAATGCAGTACCTCAGTAGCGAGTCACAACACTATATACTATTCCTCAGTATCGAGTGAGTCTATAGCATATAGTCTACCTATCGTTTCTCAGTAGCGAGCGAGTCTACGATAGATAGGGTGGTAGTCAACTTCCAATCATGTTCTTCCCGCCCAATGCTAACTCTATAACCGCTAAGTCAAACTAGCATGCAACCTCTATTAGCGGTTATTCCTATCGCACGGCTTGTACGTACTGGTGGCCAGCCAATCACGTACTTCCGTATTCTACATGCGACACACAACTTCGTGGTACAACGTGTCAAGGCCATGAATGCAACACACAAAGGTGGTCCCTTAAATCTAGGTTTAATATGTAAGAAAATAATACATAGCAAGAAACTGAACAGTAAATTCTAACAGATTATGCCATGTATCACAGTTTATTTTGCATAAAGAAAATAATGAACATGCATGAAATATGAGCTAAAATAATTAAATAGCAAATGGCAAGGTGTCTTGCCTGATAGTACGTCTGGTGTGCTGCGATGATCAAGGTGGCACGATCTGTAACTCCAGTGCAACAACTATGCAAGGTGACCACGGATGGTGACACGGACAGTTCCATTGGGTCCAGAAGGGTCAAATTGGTTAGGTTGGACATAAAGTAGACTTTGAATTGGCGAAGGAATAGTAATAATGGGCCTAGTCACGGGTTGGAGAAAGATCGAAGGAATTTGGAAGAATAATATATATATATAATTTTAGGAAAGTATTTCTAATATGAGAAGTTATATTTACTAGCAAAATGCTATTTGAAAAATAGAGAAATAACTCGATTTAGACTAGAAGTCAAAGTCTGTAGATAATAACTATACTTCATAAAATATTTTAAATAAATCTTTAAAAACATTAATACTCATTTAGGTCAAAATTTATATATAAAATTGGTAGGAAAAATAATATTATAAAAATAATTTTCAAAATAGGCGTGGACTACAAATATTATTACTAATCAAAATATAATATTTTGGAAGTTTACTAATTTAAAAATCTTACCATTACCAAAAAATAGTTTAGACAGAAACTCATTGAAATTAGCTAGGACTATATTTTTATTTGATTATAAAATAATTATATAATAAAAACTATTGTCAATAACTAATTTACCTAGCATCACAACAATATCAAAAATCAACAAGATAATACTATTACTACTATTATTAATAATAATAATAATACCATGTATCAAAGTCTTGCTGGTGACTTTTCTTCCATACTAAATAAACACATAATAATAATAATAATAATAATAATAATAATAATAATAATAAAATAGAAGAAGAAGATAACTAAACTTAAACAAAAATAATAAAAGAAATAAAATCAAAAATAAAAATAAAAGTAAACACAGCTGTTCTCCTTTCGAGAGGGAGAGAGAGAGAACAGAAAAGAAAAAAAAGGAAAAAGAAGGGGAGATCTCGAGAGGGGTTTCGTACTGGGGCTGCTCTGGCGTGGTCGCCGGCGGCGAAGCACGGAAGGGGAGCGGAGGAAAGGAAGTGGGAAGAAGGGGCGCGGAGCTCGAGCACGCGGCGCCGGAGTGTTTCTTGGAGAACGCGGCGGAGGAAGCGGGGAGCGGTCGGAAAAGAGGGGCGGAGATCCGGCTCGATCGGCGGAGGAGCAAAGTTCGGGTGGCGGCGGACGGCGACCGGAGAGGGAAAGGAGAAGCGGAGGGGGTGGTTCCCTTGGCACGGGCGGCAGGCCACTGTCGTCGCGGCGAACGTAGGCGACAGCGGGTGGTTGGCCGGCGTGGGAGCGACGAAAAGGAAAATGGGGCGACGACGGAAGTTGGGGAAGGGAGTGGCGGAGCGACGCGGGTTTTCGAGGCTGGCTCGGTCGGCGTCACCGGACGCGGGGCGGTCGCGCGGTGGACACGGGCGACGCACAGGTGAGTAAATTTTAGGGTTTTATTATTGGGTTTTTGTTTGGTACTGGTTTGGGGAAATTTTTGGTGATGGTGGTGATTCCTTGTCGTGGTGGTGGTGTGTTGCCGGAGATGGCTACGGCGGTGGTGGCAGGAGGTGATGGGTTGGCTGGTGGTGAGTGTCGACAGCAGTGGTGCTGTGGTGGTGGTATCGGGGCAGCGGACGGAGCAGTACACCGGGTGGCGGGATCGATGGTTGAGGCTGCTACTGGGTTGTCGGCTAGTCGGGGAAGGGTGTTCGGTGTCGATGATAACGACGGGGATGGTGCTGTTAGGGACGGTCTGGTCGGGAGAAGATGGACGGGTGGCTGGGATGACGAGGGCGGAGATGGAGATTGATTTGCGAGGGCTGCGATTACGGCGGGGACGGGAAATTAGACTAGGAATTGATTGTGTCGGGGGTGTCCGACACGGAAGAGGTGAATTTGTATGTGTAAAGATTGGAATAAGATTATGGATGAACACGAACACGATGCACGTAGATTTATGGAGCAAATTTATGGGAGATGAATAATGTGGAGGAGTACCTGCCTATTTATAGGATGTGGGAATTCCCACTTAGATATGGATTAGGATTTAATTTAAACCCCAAAAATAGATAATTAAATTACTAGTTTAAATCAATTTAATAAATCTACATCCAATCAAATCCAATTCAAATCAAATTAAATCTTAGTTCAAAGCAAATGAGATAAATCAAGTTCTAAATATGGATATTAAATAAATCCAAAAATCAAATCAAGATTTAAATGGCCACAATAACTTTCAAATATATTTTTCAAAATACCAATAATAATAATTTCGAAAATAATAAATATTTTTAAATATCTTTTTGAACAATAAAACATTAATATTAATAAATCTCGAAAATTATATTTTTATTTAAACTAGACCAATAAATAATTACGAAATATATTTATGCAAAAATATTCTTTACATAATTATGCTCTTCTAGTATACAAAAATATTATTTAGTATTAATAACTTTTAGAAATGATGCAAGAATAACAAGTTTAGAAATGATAGCAAAACTAATTATTATATTATTTGAAACTATAAAAATAGAACAAAATACTTTTCTAAAATATGTACGCTCGCACATATTCGCACAAGTCGAGCAAAAAATAAAATTTCGTGCGCGACGTAAAATACGACTACGCGACGTACAATATAAAATTTTAAATTCGTACAAATATTAATAAAAAAATATAGTAGAAATTTAGGGGTTTTACAATATGTGAACCCAGTTAACTGATACACAGTCCTTGAATTAATTTCTGGTTTTAATCCCCCTTTCCAAAACTGATTTGATGATTAAATTGTCATGTTAAGATTCATATATATGTGGACTGATACTACACTGATTTGGTTCTGTCATTTGAATCCTAGTTTTCCAACTGAATTTGAGTTTTGATTTTATTTAAAATATGTTTTCGAATTGGGTTTGATTTTCAAATGTTAATGTTAAAACTGAGTTTGATTCAAAACTGTGAACTGAGATTTCACTGTTTTCAGTCCCACAAACCTGTGTACACAAAACCTGCCAACACACACACCATGAACTAAAATTCCTTTTCACTAATTCCTGAGATCTCACTATTATCACACACACACACATTCCTATCCAAAAACCTGAGATTAGACACTCTTACACACACTTTTTAAACATTCTTGTTCATAAAAATCTGAGAATGGTGTTGCCTTTCATTGCCACACTCCACCTCACCCATTTTCTATTGCACTATCATGTTTGAACACACACAAACTGAGATTGGTATATTTGAAGAAAACTGAGATTTGGTGATGAAGAAAACCGAGATTTTTGTTCAAAACTGAGATTTGATTTGAACTTGAAAGTTAGTTTTGAATGTTAGATTTAAACGTGAGAAGTGAGTTTTGATTGAAATTGGAAATTTGTTTTGAATGTTAGATTAAACATGAAAAGATTGTTTGGGATTTGGGAATTGGTTTCATGAAAACACAGTTTGCATTATCCTGAGATTGTTGTATTGTTAACTGCAAACTGAGTTGGGTTGTTCAGAAAACTGAGATTTACCAAGTTTATAAAAACCTGAGATTTTGCACTGTAAAACCTATGGGTTTCATAAGTTAAAACCTGAGACACCCTCACATCACTGTTTCCTAAACCCTCACTGTACCTCACATAGCATGCTACTCACACATTTACATGTTTACTACATTTGACACTCACATAGATTTTCCCTCATGCACACATGACACTATTCTCTCATTTTCATACACCCACAGCTCCTTGCATGTTAACTGAAATGCCACACTTGTTGTCACTCACACACACACACAGGTTTATGTATGTAAACACACACACACTCACAATCTCATTTGCAAACACTCACACACACCCTAGCCTATATCATGTACACACATTGCCTATATGTGTGTTCTTCCCTCCTAACCCTATCTATATATAAACATGCATGTATTGTATAGAGTATTGTAGTATCTATATATATATATGTAATATATAGGTGGCATATTATATATAGGTCTAGTATTGTATGCCAATATATGCATGTATGTTCACACTAGCTCATTAATATGTGCCTATGAATGCCTAATGTATATATAGTTGATTGCCTAAATGTATATCTATTATATGCAATATATGAGTTGTATATATAATATAAAATGTGTGATTGATGGCTTGTATAGCCTTGTGATTGGTGTGTGATTGCTAGACTAGGCTTGGTTAGGCCTAGTGAGACTTATTAGACTTGTTGGGCTAGGACTTGACCTAGTAGACCTAGTTTGACTAGTCTAGTTGACTAGAGTTGACCGAGAGTTGACTTTGGTCTAGTTTGACCTAGACAGCATGCAGATGCATAGTAGATTACATTTATCATCCCATGTATACATCTTGAGTTGTGTTGCTCTAACTAGGAGTCAGGTACCTCATCTCGGACAGTATATTTACTTCAGACATTCAGATACCAGGCGAGTACATTCTCTGACCGTTTTATACTTGCTAGAACGTCTATTCTTGCCATAGATTAATTTACTTGATGCTGACACGTTGGTAACACAGATTGGTACTATATGGATCTTTTTTTGCGATGTTATCTCCTTTGTGTTCACTAAATACATATTGTGATATGCGTTTCACTAACATATTGTATTTATTGAATACCCTTATCATTGTACACTCATTGTGCATATTGTACTCTCATTATCATATTGAGCTCTATTGTACAAGCCATTGTACAAGCTATTGTATAAGCCATTGTACAAGCCATTGTATAAGGTAACGTAACTGAATTGGATTCTTGTGTATTGATTGGGGAGGGAGAGAAGAAATGGTTATGTGATCAATCCTATTGTATAAGAAATTGTATATGTCCATTGTACACCCACGTACAAAGGAGTCCCATTTTATTGTATAACCTAACCCGTTTACATAACCATATTGTACTCTAAATCACATGTTGCTTACAGTTCTTACTTATCATATATAGATATTTCCTATTATCATATCTTTCTATTTTTCATATATATCTTCTTTCAGCGTTTCATGTATCTTACTCTATTGTACGTTATATTTTCTAACCTTTTATGATCTGCGTGAGACGTATTGTGCTCGCTCCCGTCCTGACTGGACCTGTTAAAAATTTTACAGAGGATGATGAGGAACCCTGCACCCCTTACCTTGGAGCTTGTCTAGATGACACTCGTGACCTGGTCTCCAGAGGAGGTTCAGGCAGCTGCTGAGGATGATACCCTTGCTTAGTGTAGATAGCTTAGATTGTTCTTTCTTTCATGTTTAGTTGTTGTCCTTATTTTTTTAGAGTTGTATATTTAGAAATGTTGAGACTAGTAGTTGTTGAGACATGTTATTTCTGCTGTACCTCAGTTAAGGATTTTTTTATCTATTTCCATCGTGCTACATTCTACCTTAGTTTGTGATTGAGTTGTACCTCTGTGTTGGACTCCTTTTTAGAGAGTATTCATATTATACTAGTTATAGTTCATGATCTAGAACAGCGTTCTACTGCCGACACTGCGGCGTAGGCTGGGCGCTGTTACGTACTCGTACCCTCACGGTGGGTGCGGGTCGTGACAAGAAGACTCGGTTTATCAGATCCAAAAAAGTGGCTGGGGCATTCGTCAAACCGAACGGCATGACTAGAAATTCATAATGACCATATCGAGTGCGGAAGGCAGACTTCGATACGTCGTCGGACTTGATTTTCAACTGATGATAGCCTGAACGAAGATCAATTTTTGAAAATATTGTCGCGCTTTGCAGTTGGTCAAACAAGTTGTCGATTCGTGGCAAAGGATACTTGTTTCGTACGGTCGCCTTGTTGAGTTCCCGATATTCGATGCATAGCCGCATCGATCCATCCTTCTTCCTCACAAAAAGTATGGAAGCTCCCCACGGAGAGACGCTAGGGCGAATAAATCTACGGTCTAGCAACTCTTGTAATTGCACCTTCAGCTCCTTCAGTTCTGCTGGAGCCATTCGGTAAGGCATCATTGATATCGGCCGTGTATTCGAAAATATGTTGATACTGAATTCTATTTCTCGATCCGACGGCATCCCGGGCATCTCGTCAGGGAAAATATCGAGAAAATCTGCCACAATATCAGTCTGCATTGTATTTGTATTATCCTTTTGCGTGTCTCAAACAGATGCCAAGTATCCCGTGCAGCCGAAATGCAACATACGTCTCGCCGAGATTGCCGATACTATCATTGCCGTCTTCGAGACCATACCGCACGAATATGAGAACTCTGTGTCACCAGGAAGATGAAACACCACTCTCTTCTGTGCGCACTCGATCGTTGCATGACAAGCGCCCAACCAATCCATGCCTAGGATTATGTCGTACTCTTTGATGTCTAGTACGACGAGGATAGATCTCTCCCCCCGACGTAAATATGGCCATCCCTACAAATAAAGTTCGCAGGCATATCGATTCCCGATGGAGTGCTAACGCTAATGTCTATATCTAGTGATTGCATGGTTATTTTATTTTCTTTCGCATAATCAGCAGATATAAAGCTATGCGTCGCACCCGAATCGAATTATACTCGAGCGGGTATATTTTTATAGAGTAATATACCTGTTACAATAGTATCGGACGCAAACGCCTCGTCCCGAGTTAATGCATAAACTCGGCCTTGAGCTCCATGGCGTTGATTCTGTGGGTTGACGGGCACCACATTTGCGCCTTGCAGTATAGGCACTTTATGCTGATTCGGAACGTTCCTTGGTGGGTTGTGTTGATTCGGAATATTTTTTGGGCAATATGTAACTATATGGCCTACCTAGCCACACTTGCAGCAAGATCTCATGACGCAATCGGTGGTTCGGTGCCCACGTCTATCGCATCTATTGCAGTGTTGTCCGCCATGGCCTCGGTTATCAAATGTGTTCAGACGTTTTGAAACTCCCGATCCTCCGGCGTCGTTAGGACGCTTGTTGAAGTGGTTACGGACGACAGGCACGGCTCTATGCGACATACGGCCAAAGACACGTTCACTATAGAGAGAGCGGCATCGTAGGATTCACGGTATGTTCGACTCCTTTGATTCATGACGTCCCTTCGTAGTTCGTCATTTAGGCCTTGTTGGAATCGTTCACACCATGCTTCTTTGTTAGGCAGGAAGGCCGGTAAACTTTGCCAGTTTCAAAAAGCTCGAGTCGTAATCGTCGACTGACATATTTTCTTGTCGCAACATCATGTACTCGTCTTCTTTTTGACGACGGACGACGCGAGAAACGTACTGTTCGAAAAAAGCTTCCTTGAACATTTTCCAGGAAATTGTGGTGTCCGTATAGGCTTCGTAGATTTCATGTTTCTTATTTGTCCACCAGTCGTAAGCCCTCAGTTGTAGATGTAACGCCACACAAGTTACCTGTCACGCCCCAAGTCGACAAACCGTTCGTCCCCGGTGTTATTTTGCCGAATCGATCGTCATCGTTAAGGCGTGATGCCGTACGAGTCTGGAATTGCACTCGTACAAGGCAAGAACGTTACGTTGAGTTTTATATTAATACGCCAAGTTAAAACTTCACAAATCACATAAGAATATAAGACGCAGTATAGGAAGATAAGAAATTTGCTTTACATTCATAGCTTGCAACGAAGTATAAGTCATAATTACATTGGATGCCGTTGCGGCTACATTAATTGAAAACAGAAAGAAATACACTCGATAAGCTGCCTGAACTAACGTTTGTCGTTCCATACATTCGCCCCTTTATACATAAGCCATCGATTGAATTGGCTTCAAAATACTTTGGCATAGGAAGAGCTTCAAAATGCCTCTCCGCACTTCAGGTTCAGTTTAAAGCGCCCGCCACACCTGGGAAAATTAGGGGAGGGGATTAGCACACTTGCTAAGTGGACGAGATGAACCCACTAGTCTAAACCGACTCTGATTGTTAAGGTAGGCATGCTTTAGAGTTGTCTTTCTATTTAGAACTAAATAAATTCAATTCATATCGATAGCCATCTTTGAGAAATAAAGTATACAGTAAAATATAGCAATTTATCCCATTTTTTACCACAATCGTGCTCGTCTCTGCATAAAAATAGAGATAATATTTACTACCTGCATAAGACAATAGGTGAGCATGGTACTATCTTATATGCGTGATCATTGGTGTTACACACCACGTGGGACTATCTCAATGGTATTTCGGCCCGGTCTAGGATGCAAGCCTGACTAACGGTCCCGCAATACATCAGCACCGAAGCACGATTATTCATTCCTCCTAGGTCGATTCGATTCTGTCACGCCCCGACCCAGAATCACCCGAATCATCGTCCTTGCAGGGGACGTGATATCGCACGAGCCTGGAGTTTTGCTCGTGCAAGGCAAGATGACAAGTTCTCAAATGGTTATCTTTTGATTCGATATTAACAACGAAAGAAAAACAGAGTATACGAAACAATTCTCCTTATTGATATTCGAAACTGAGATTACAAAGGCTTTTGATAGCCTAACAATATATGCCAGATTGGCTACAACACTCAGGTTCTCTCTTGCCCACAAAGGATTTCACCATTTTATACATCATGCCTTCTATATCTCGACCGTATCAATCCTGTTGCAAGTTCGAGCGTCAATTCGATTGCACGCTTCAATACACTTCGGCATTTTAAGCCTCAACGCGTTCAAGCGAAGCTTCGCCGCGAGCCATCCATTCCCTGTACCGTGCATGAAGCTGGTGGAGGATCTGTATGTTCGTCCTCGCATGTACTGATGCAAAGACCTTCTTTCTAAACCGACATTTAGTATTTATGTTGAATTATGCAACTTAGCTTATGATCTTGCTATGTTCTCCTTAGGGTCGATTTCATGGCATATTCGAAAGCATAAAGCATGTTAGCATGGCAAGCATGTTATTCGAATTGAAATAGGCAAACAAGCAAGCAATCTCGTGTTTGATTCGTGGCACGACTTCTTACCAAGTCGGCGCACTCGCCCTTGCACCGACGCAAGGTAAATGCGCCCCATTCCTTCCATGTCATGTTATAAGTACATCTCTAAGCAGGATCTATATGTGCGGGACACATGCGTGCCTACACTTTCAACCCGTCGTTCCTTAGCTACATGAGGGTCGTTGGCGTATCCGTACCGGAATGGACTAAAGGAGTTTCTTACTTTCTTTTCTCTCCTTTTCTCAAATTTGGTCGGGTAGCCCGATGTTTTACGGGTTGGGTTGCTATCCCAAACAACCGAAACGTTTCCGCTGCATACCATTATTTGTGGCTTTTCCCCATCTATAAATGAGTGCTACTCATCTTAAGGATGTGCGCCTATCAAAGATTATTCATTTCCCTCCTAGGCCAAACGGTTCCGGGGCGCTCCGGCATTTAACTGTTTGGGGGAAACACCCGTGCACGGGAGATAATCACATTTTATCTCTCGTCCATTCTATTCGACCATACAACGCCCTTATTATTCAAACAACCAAGCATAGTCTTGAGTCCGAGACTCAAACTTTATCATCTCGTATTTCTTCTATTAACTTTCTATGTTCTTACATTTCATACTTCATTTCAATGTTCAATGGCATCATGCCTCAACTCAATGCTCGTAAAGTGAACGACCCGAAGGTCCCGAACACCTTTCGAGGCATCATGTCATATCCGACAGTTTTGCCACATTCATGCCACAACTATATTCTTTCGCAACGAAGCCATCTTTTATTATCTCGTGCACGTAGGCACGTTTCAACCGTATTTCCATGTTCTATGCCTTAGTGTTCAATGTCCGTGGCTTGCGTGCTAGGGCGCTCGCCTATTGTCTTTCAATGTTCTAGCCTTTCTAACTCGTGCACGAAGGTACGGTATGGTTCGTTCACTAAGGCACTCGTCGAATACAGTTATCTCATGTTTTCTTACGGCTTGCGCACCGAGGCACTCGCCTTTGCGATATCCAATGTTCCATAGCGACTCGTGCATATGATGTACGTTTTATTTCAATTGTCTAACTAGTGTTCGACACATACATTATGATTTATCTTCCGATCGGACCACGTCCGTGGCGTCGATAGGTTAACTTTTAGCATACAATGATATATTTGACTAATCGCATGAAGGAGTAAAAAGAAGAGTCAATCCTCCCACCTTGAGTCGATACGTCTTTGTCATTTTGCCGAGCCGATGTGGCTCGATTTCATAACTTCATTGTACGGCCACTCTCCTGACTTAGCCATTCGAGCACTTCGTGCTTCATTGAATTATACATCCGATTTGGCTTACTGTGCCCAAGTCTTAGTCCGTCGTAAGACGACGATTTGCTTTCGCGGACCCCTTACTGAATAAGGAAGAATGCTGACCTCTAATATTTACGCGTCAACGTATAGCCTGCACACGAAACCAACTAAAATTAATACTTGCATCGATTCGGACTTGTGCCTTGGTCGATTCGATTTCTTAGAATCTTCGAGCCGATTCAACGCACTTATCCTTCGGGGCAACGCGGCGCTTCGCATCGATTCACTCGATACATTCTTTGGGACAATACAAATTTTTGCATCGACTTAGTTTGATGCGTTGATCAGGACAACGTAACTCTCGTATCGATTCGCATCGATACATTTGATTCGGTCAACGCGACTCTTTGAGTCAACGCTTCAGCGTAATGCGCCGTACAGAGCGGGGCATTACAGAATATACCACTCAAAACAAGATTCATCCTCGAATCAAAACCAACACTCCGACTTAGTATTTTATAGATCGTTTCATGATCTCGTCCCAACAATGTTGTTCAGTTTCACATTATCTTGCAAGCTTTTCATTAAATTTCAAAGTCCTCCCTGTAGCTCGATTTAAATTTGTGTACAATTCGATTTGGATTCGTACCTATATTCAAGGCATCCCGAAGATATATGTATTTCGACCAAGTCCAGTGGTAGCAAATTGGAACAAAGTTGACAGGTAAATTTCAATCCTATGCTTGCCATCTCGTACTCTCGATCGGACTTATCCTTAGCAATTGTTCTCGAGTTTTCATTGCACATATATATTTGATACATACATGATTCATTCAATAAAGTCATTGTACGCGACGCGATTCAAAAATCGTATTTCTCACTTCGTAAGTTTCATTGGGACTATCAATTCTATGCGTCGCGTCGAGCCGTCACGCACCCGATCGCAACGATCCTCCGCAACGCCTTGCATTCGAAGTCGCCACTCAACCAATTCTGAAGTCTGGCTATACAACTTGTCTCGATACGATTTCCTTTGTTGACTTGCAAATGCATCAACGTTCAGGACTACGCCCGCTAGGTTACTTACCTAGACACCGTGCTTAACTTCTCCCGACGCAACTCAAATTGACATTGCTCAAAGGCCACAATCTATCCGACACAAAAGTTTACACCGAGGCGACGGTGCTCCAAATAACGATTCGCCTTAACAAGAAAGTCCTTACGACGCGTCTTACATTCGATTTCCTAACGAGTAGGAATTCACTAGCCAAATTTCTGACTTATCCGCCTCGCAACATCGAATATAAGTTCGATTCACGCAAGCTCAATTGCAAGGTGAATCCGAGTTTAACGACATGACTCGTAAGTCATTCCCTTATTACTCGCGCTCGTGCGTAGCACGATTCTCAAAATTGCCTATCCAAATCACCAAGTTCGTTTGGTGAATTTCTAGTTCGACCGTCGACCAACATAACCGTTCAAGCATTCACCCGACAAATACTCAAAATCTAACGATATCATTCTCAATCGAAAGCTGTTCTAACAATTCTCGATCGCCTAGACTTATCGTCGACATGCACCGTATTATATTTGTCATCGGTGCAATCTTATATACGAATTTGCATGGGTCATCTTACGGTCTGCAGCATTCGATTTGATTTGGCGGTCAATTCTTCTAGGGTCAGCTGCCCCGAAGCTACGCTTGATAATTGTGGATCATTAACGAAGGACAGTTTACTACAAACCATGATATATCTTATTTCGGAGCCAAATCACGTTCCGACGATTTCTATACGACTATCCAATTTTGGACAAAATTACTTCTATCAGCGCAACTGATGTGCAACTATCCTTCGAGTAAAGTCATGTACTACCGTCGATGATTCTTCTATTCACGACGTATCTACTCGCATTGAGTTCGGGTCTATCTTATTTGCGGGTCGACACACGAGATGCTATACGCATCGAGCAATCGTCGATGACTTATAGTCTCGTCTTGATCAATCACGAAGTTCATGATCAACCAGTTCGTTCATTCTCATATTATTATTTACAAAATTTTGATAGCGCAAGGCGCACTCCATTTTGTATTCCCACATCGTGCTTATATTTTTTTACGTATCGACCTCGATACGTCATATCAATTTCGATAGCATAAGGGTCAACTTTGAATCCATTTCAACGTCGACAACTTGCATTGCATACGTCTAAGTTCACAAAAACTTTTCCATACGCATCAACTCATTTTTCGATTCGCCGCATTCCGCTATACTTTGATCGCGTAACTGAGTTACCGATTATCCAATATCGAACCCTCAAGTCATACGATCTTGCCCTCTAAGTTTTGGGTGTTTTTCAGTCGTACTCAAATGAGTTTCGTCGTAACTTAACCAACTATTTCTTAGGCACGATTACTCACGTCAACCAACTCTTCATCAAAGTCGCACATCGTGCGATTCGATTACAATTTGCATCGCCCAATATTTCTATCGAAATCGTAAGTTGTGCGATTCGATTCGCCTCGCCCAACATTTCTATCGAGATCGCAAGTCGTACGATTCGATTCGCCTAGCCGAACATTTCTATCGAGATCGCAAGTCGTGCGATTCGATTCGTCTCACCCAATATTTGTAAGCTCGATTTTTCCTTTCCCGTCGGTCCGATTATTGCTTCAAGACATAATCGTTCCGCTAGTCTCGGTCGTCCGACCGACTTATAATTCTCGTCCGACGTATCGTTCATTGATGCGAGTCTCTCCTTATCGTCCCAACCTATTTTTCGAATAACACTTGCATCAACATACCGTCAAACAAATTATCAATCGACTCTCGGTACTTTTTCGTCCGTTGCGGACAAACCTTCCGTAATTCTCATAACGCGTCGATGCAATTCATCGCACAAGGGGTATACCATATACCACTCGGAATCGAGTCATTCATCGCATACGTGGTATGGCATATACCACTCGAAATCATGCCATTTCCCTCGTATTACACTTAGTATAAACCAACAATCTCTTCCGACTCACGATTTTTGCAGTGATCGTGCTTGATCACAACCGTAACTTTAATTAAATAACATCTGACACAACTCGGCCCACATTTTCATTTGCCAAAGTTTAGTGTGCAACTGAATGATTCATTCTATCGATTTATGATTTCAGTTCTTTCCGATGCATCTTGTGCAACGATTTATCTCCAGTTTCCTTTGCACTCCGTACAACGATTAATTTGATATGCGTTGCACCACGTGCAATAATTTTACTTCTAACATGCGTTGCACATCGTACAACGATTTATTCTCGACTTTCAAAGTTAATGCCCAAATCCGTTCAACACATTCGATATTGACTTATCACTTTCATTTTAACGCATATTCACAATTAACTCATTGTACATCGTGCATCATTTTATTTCTCATTCAACATGTTACATTTCAACAACATCTCAAATCGTATTTCATAATTTGTTGCACTTACAGCAACTAACATTTTTACGGCTCGTTGTATTCAATGCAATATACCCTTCGTGACTTTCTTAGCAAACATCATAAAATTTCTAAAACACATGCGGCAAAATTTCACGATTTGTATTAGACTTATTGTATGGAACATCCAGTGCGGCATCAAGTAGAGTCAAGAGTGATTTCAAGGGGTGGTGGGCAACTTTTAGAACTGTAATGAAGCGAGCGTCCAAAGGAAATTGAGCCTAGAGCTCTGATTCTAATTTGTCATGCCCCGACCCAGAATCACCCGAATCATCGTCTTCGCAGGAGGCGTGATGCCGCACGAGCCTGGAGTTGTGCTCGTACAAGGCAAGATGACAAGTTCTCAAATGGTTATCTTTTGATTCGATATTAATAATGAAAAAAAACAGAGTATACGAAACAATTTTCTTTATTGATATTCGAAACTGAGATTACAAAAGCTTTCGATAGCCTAACGACATATGTCAGATTGGCTACAACACTCAGGTTCTCTCTTGGCCACAAAGGATTTCACCGTTCCATAAATCATGCCTTCTATATCTCGGCCGCATCAATCATGTTGCAAGTCCGAGCGTCAATGCGATTGCACGCTTTAATACGCTTCGGCATTTCGAGCCTCAACGCGTTCAAGCGAAGCTTCGCCGTGAGCCATCCATTCCCTGCACCCTGCATGAAGCTGGTGGGGGATCAGTACGTTCGTCCTCGCATGTACTGATACAAAGACCTTCTTTCTAAACCGACATTTAGTATTTATGTTGAATCATGCAACTTAGCTTATGATCTTGCTATGTTCTCCTTAGGGTCGATTTTATGGCATATTCGAAAGCATAAAGCATGTTAGCATGGCAAGCATGTCATTCGAATTGAAATAGGCAAACAAGCAAGTAATCTCGTGTTTGATTCGTGGCACAACTTCTTACCAAGTCGGCACACTCGCCCTTGCACCGACGTAAGGTGAATGCGCCTCATTCCTTCCTTGTCATGTTATAAGTGCATCTCTAAGCAGGATCTATGTGTTGGCCCATTGGTCATATGGTCAAACTGATTTTTATAATTGATCAAACTCTGTCTAGATATATGAAGCTAGTCAGGATATCTCGGACTCTTGGACATGATCAAGAACAACTATCTACACAGTTCAAGATCGAAGCAATGTTTGCCTGTTCGAGTCTATTTTTCTTTAAGCAATGTATTTTTTATTTTATTGAGTCTAGGAATATGTTGTACATCGAGTCGTACTGGCAAATACGCTATTCCAAAATGATTTCAAAATGTTTTTAAAATGTCCTTAGTTTTGAAAAATATTCATATTAACAAAAGCTTCAAAAAGGTTTTCAAAAATCCCGAAAAACTATTTTTTAAAAACCTAACCTAACCCGGACAGAACTCGGCCAGAGTTCGTCCAAAGTTCGGCCAAAGTTCGGTTAGTAGCCGTTTTGATTTTTGAATTCTCTGGAACTTGGTCCTCCTGCAGTTGCGGATTTGACCGAGATTTCCTCATCGAGTTCTGCCCGAATTCTGCCAGAATTCTGTCTTTGGAATTCCTATAAATAGAGAAGGATTTCGATCATTTCAACTCACTCATTCACTTTTAATCTTCTCTCTATCTAAAGCTTTCAGTCTTCCAAAGAGTTTTTCTTGAGCTTTAAATTTCAGATCCCAAGCCAGTTACAATCTAGTCGATTTGCCAGTGCGGTACGGTCTAGAAGTTTCAGAGTGATTGTAATCAGAGGCTTGATAGAAGATTCAACTCTTCACAATTGAAGTTGGATGAGTTCTTCGTATCAAAGCTCGCGTTGTAGAAGTTGCAAGGACTTTGTAAGAAAACTTACAGTTTTGCCAATAGTGGATTCAACTGGTAGCAAGAGTTCTACCGACTGGATTAGTCCTCAACAGAGAGAAATCAGTATACATCGCTGTCTTTGCGTTTGCTTTCTTATCTCTGCCTTTACATTACATAGTTGTGATTATTATTCTGTGATCTTGCTGCTAACATTTTTTTAATTAGCATTATTCCGCTGCCAACTCTATTCACCCCCCCTCTAAAGTATTGTGCTTTACGATTTCGTTCCTACAATTGGTATCAGAGCGGATGTTACAGGTAAAGCAAGGTAACATTGCAATTATTTATTCATTTAATTAATTGTTATATAGATCACAGCATAACACATGGCAACTGTGAAATTCACAAGTGAAGGCCAGGCCACAAACAGACCTCCACTGTTTGATGGTACGAACTATACCTATTGGAAAACACGGATGAGTTTCTTCTTGAAATCTCTTGACTTTGATTTATGGTCTATTGTTATTGGTGGCTATCAAAAGCCACCTCGTATAAATGTTGATGGAGTTCTAGTTGAAAAACTACATAACAGATATACAGAGGAGGAAAAAAAAGGCCAGTCTTGACGCACGTGCTATTAACGCTTTATTTTGTGCTTTAGACAACTGAATTTAACAGGGTGTCTATCTGCACAACTGCTAATGAAGTGTGGAAGCTTCTTGAAGTCACACATGAAGGCACGACTCAAGTCAAAGAATCAAAGGTCAGCAGACTTACTCAAGAGTATGAGGTGTTCAAGATGAAGCCCAATGAAACAGTTACTCAGATGTTCAAAAGATTCTTGGATATTGTAAATCCTTTGTCCTCCCTAGGCAAAGAGTACAGTAACCATGAAAAGATTCGCAAACTCCTGTGAGCACTTACCAAGAACTGGATTCCAAAGGCTACTGCGATCATTGAAGGGAACGACCTCACAACTATGTCCCTCGAAGTACTCATGGGTAAACTACTCACTCATGAACTGGAGCTACAAGATTTTGAAGAGCTTGCACCAAAGGAGAAGACGATCACTTTCAAGGCTCAGCACAGAAAAGCTGCTGAAGGTGATTCAGACAGCAGTGAATCTGATGTTGAAGATCAAGCACTCCTAGCAAGGAAATTCAAAAGATTCATGAGATTTGAGAAGAAAGCCAAAGAAAACAATAGCAGCAACAACTAGTATCAAGATGATGTTGTCTGCTATGGCTGCAAGAAGAAGGGACACATGAAGAAGGATTGTCCTACAAACTCATCACCAAGCAAGAAGAGCAACAGATATGAAAAAGGGAACCTGAAGAGATCAACATCTCGGAGATATGCCAACACCAGCATATGGCATGAAAGTGAAGCCAGTGATTCAGAAGATGAACAATCAGAAGATGCTGCAAATGTATGCTTTATGGCATCCGATCAGGTACCTACTGAACCTGTAGTTGATACATATGATGACTTCACCTTTGAGCAATTAGGAGATGCCTTCAGTGAACTGATAAGTGATTACAGGAAACTGCGTAGCAAATATCAGACCTCTAAGAAGGTACTCAAAAAGTACAAAGGAGAAATAGGAAGACTTACCGACCTACTAGCTGAGGTTAGAAATAATATTAGTGAGTCTGGTGAGCTTTCCTCTATTAAGCTCTTATTACACGAGACTACCAAGTCATCTGAAGAGAAAGACAAGGTTATTGACCAACTGAAAGAAGAACTTTCTAAAGAGAAGAAAAGTCTTCAAATTACACAAATCAGAATAGAAACACTCACTTCTGATTATACTAAGTTGTATGACACTTCCAAAAGATTGGAAATTAGGTTAGGAAAACAGCCTAAGACTGCTTCTTCCTACCCTAATACATGTCACTTACCGAAAAATCGGAACATTCCCAAACCAAACACTGTCAGACCTAACCATATCAAACCTTTACCCCAAAAGGTTAAGCCCAAACAGGATTATAGGTATGCTTTCTTCTATACTAGAAAACCTAAACCTACCAAACATGCACACCACTCAGCTTTCAATACTCGACATGTACAATGTCATTATTGTGGCCTCATTGGTCATATTTCATCTGCATGTAGAATCAGAAAGCTTGTTGATTTAAATATTTATACTTGGATACCAAAGGCTAACATTTCAGGACCCTACAAGAAATGGGTACCAAAAGTTTCATCTGCAAATTGTTTTGTAGGTGGAACACCTTTCACATGCTAGAAGTAAATGGATCCTCGACAGCGGTTGTTCACGGCATATGACCGGTGACGCTATACTATTTGCAACACTGTCGAAGAAAAAGAAGGAAGGCTATGTCTCCTTCGGTAATAACTTGAAAGGATATATCATTGGTATCGGTGATGTTGATAAGTCTCCCTATCCTGTGATTAAGGATGTCTGTCTGGTTACCGGGTTGAAACATAATCTACTCTGCGTAAGTCATCTAGTTGATCATGGTTATGGCATCAACTTTGGCAAAGACAAATGTACTATAGTTGATAGCTCAACTGGTAGTACTATCTTTGAAGGTATCAGGGAAGACAACATATATGTTTTCTATTTGTTGGAAGAAACTAACATTTCAGGTAGATGCTTAATGGCTAAAAGTGATGAGAGTCATCTGTGGCATATGAGACTCGGTCACACAAATATGGACACAATCTCAAGATTATCCACAAAGAAGCTAGTACGCGATTTACCGGACATAACATTCAAGAAAGATTCGGTATGTAGCCAATGTGAAAAGAACAAAGCTACCAGATCTACATTCAAGTCAGTAAACGCAGTATGTACTACTAGACCTCTACAATTGCTACATATGGACTTATTTGGTCTTAGCAGAGTTGCTAGCCTCGGAGGTAAGCTTTATGCTTTTGTAATTATAGATGATTACTCTAGATACACGTGGGTATACTTCTTGACACGCAAGAATGATGCATTATCCGAATTTATTGCCTTTTACAAGAAAGTACAGAATGAAAAAGGTTACATGATCACTCGTATTAGAAGCGATCATGGTGGCGAATTCGAGAATACAGAGTTTGAGCAATTTTGTGACAAATACGGTTTTGTATACAAGTTCTCCTGCCCTAGGACTCCACAACAAAATGGAGTTGTGGAACGTAAGAACAGAACTCTATCCGAAATGGCCAGAGTAATGTTAAACCAGTTTAGTCTACCCAAATATTTCTGGACTGAAGCTGTCAATACAGCTTATTTTGTTCTCAATAGAGTTCTAATTCGACCCAAATCGAAGAAGACTCCATTTGAGTTATGGTTTGATAGAATTCCATCAGTTTCATATTTTAGAATATTTGGTTGTAAATGTTTTATTCTTAATACAAAAGATAATTTGGAAAAGTTTGACGAAAAGGCCGATGAAGGTATATTTTTAGGTTATGCGGCCAAGAGCAAAGGATACAGAGTCTTCAACAAACGAACCATGATCATCGAAGAGTCAATCAATGTCACTTTTGATGAACTGAATCAAATGACTATCGATGACAATGACGAAGATCCAACTGTACCAAGCTCAACAACAGCTGATTCTCAACCAAGCTCGGCACTAGCTGATCCTCCTAGAGAAGATCCAGGAACCAGCTACCTTCAGAGTCTGCCAAAAAGATTAAAATTTACAGCTGATCATCCAAAAGATTTGGTAATTGGTGATATTACCAAAGGTGTAAGTACTCGTACATCCAGTAGAGATATTGTTTCTAATGTTGCATTCATTTCACAGCTAGAACCCAAAACTATTGATGAAGCATGTAGTGATAGTTTTTGGATAGATGCTATGCAAGAGGAATTAAACCAATTTGAACGGAATCAAGTTTGGGAACTTGTTTCCAAGCCTATTGATCATCCGGTCATTGGCACCCATTGGGTATTCTGAAATAAACTGAATGAGAATGGTTTAGTGACTCATAATAAGTCTCGACTCGTAGCTCAAGGATACAATCAGGAAGAAGGTATCGACTACGATGAGACTTATTCCCCAGTTGCGAGATTAGAATCCATTCGCATGTTATGTGCATTTGCATATTTTTATAATTTTAAATTATTTCAAATGGATGTCAAGAGTGCATTTTTAAATAGTTTTATAAAAGAAGAAGTTTTTATAGCACAACCTCCAGGTTTCACAGATTTTAAAAACCCTGATCATGTTTTCAAGTTGAAGAAAGCTTTATACGGTCTGAAACAAGCCCCTCATGCTTGGTATGATCGTCTAAGCTCTTTCTTACTTGACAACGGTTTTTTAAAAGGCAAGGTTGACACTACACTTTTTATTAAGTCTTTTAATGGCAAGCTTCTCTTAATACAAGTTTATGTTGATGATATTTATTTGGATCTACTGATGAATCTCTGTGTCAAGAATTTTCTAAGTGTATGCAGAATAAGTTTGAGATGAGCATGATGGGAGAGCTGAAATTCTTTCTTGGACTGTAAATCAAACAAACTGACAATGGGACGTTCATAAATCAAGCCAAGTACACAAAAGATTTACTAAAGAAGTTTGATCTGGACAATGTCAAACCTATTGGCACTCCGATGGCAACTTCAACAAAGCTTGATATTGATGAACAAGGCAAGCCGGTCGACACACGTAAGTATCGAGGTATGATTGGTAGTTTACTTTATTTAACTGCTAGTCGTCCATATATTATGTTTAATGTTTGCCTGTGTGCACGTTTTCAAGCTAATCCAAAGGAATCACATCTGTGCGCAGTTAAGCGTATCTTTCGATACCTTAAGGGCACTTCTTCTGTTGGCTTATGGCATCCCAAAACTAAGTCCTTTGACCTTATTGGTTACTCGAATACAGATTTTGCTGGATGCAAAGTTGATAGAAAAAGTACCAGCGGTACATGTCATTTCTTAGGCAAGGCTTTAGTCTCATGGTTTAGTAAAAAATAAAATTATGTAGTCCTATCAACAACAGAGGCTGAGTACATCGCCGCAGGACGTTGTTGTGCTCAGATTTTGTGGATGAAACAAACCTTAGAAGACTATGATTTATTTTATACACATATTCCTATTTTCTGTGACAACACGAGAACTATTAATTTGACTAAGAATCCAGTATGTCATTCTCGTACTAAGCATATCGAGATCCGACATCATTTTCTTAGAGATCATCATCAAAATGGAGATATTGACCTTGTGTACATAGATACTGAGAACCAATTAGCTGACATTTTCACAAAACCTCTAGCAGAAGATCGTTTCAATTATTTACGTCGAGAATTAGGAATTTTGGACGTCAATAATGTTAATTAATTTTATTTTATGATTTTATTTTAATATGCAAAAACTGTGTTAGAGACAAGCCAATAAAGAGTCTGTCTGTCACCACAACTACGGTTGAAGCGAAGCGGTACTTAAGAGTTCCCCGGTGAACCTCCGCCAGCTGGGACAGTACTCCTACAGCTAATCTGAAACAGTCGCTGTGTAAAGAAATTTAATTTATAAAATAACATTAATTATTATTTTAATGTCAAAATTACTAATCTTTGAATTAAATATTTGAAATGAGCCAATGAAAAAAAAAGTATTTCAAACCAACCCCAGGCGAATTCGGCCAGACTTCGGACCGAATTCCGCCCGAGTTCGGTTGAAGGTATCAGGTTATATAACCAGAACCCGAGAGCCTTTCTTCTTCATTGCTTCTAAACTTCATCAAAACAGCAACACAGCTGCGCGAGAGCAGCCCTAACCCTAGTTCTTCACCACCCCTTCTCTTCTAATCCAAGTGGTGAAATCAATCCAAACTTTGTATTCGTGCGGAGTTCATTGTTCTCTACAACATATTCGAATCCCGGGAGGTATAACTCCTTATTTTCCCTCCTTTCAATTTTGTGCTATTTAATTTTATTGCACAATGGCACCTAAGGGATTTAACCCCTTCAAGAGGAAGAAGACAACCAATCCAAATGAGGAAGGTTCATCTTCGAATCCACCCACGGATCCCTCTTTTCGCCAGTCCAATCTAGCGATGGCGCGTTTGACGGGTTTTACTTTCAAACCCTAGATCAAGTCCTACTGTGGTATGGAGACTTCTCCATGAGATCCATATGCACAGGCGCTCCCATCAAGTGGACTGTGTTTCTAGAACATCGCCCTTTCTTTGAGGCATTAGGGTTACAATATTTTGTTAAACTTTGTTTCCCAGTAGCAACTAATGCCATTAGACTGTTCTACTGCAATATCATATTAAACACGTTTGACGTAAGTACACGTGTTGGAGGATTAGATATCAATTTCAATGATGTTATCTTAGCAAAAATCCTTGGTATTCCCAACGAAGGTGAACCGCTTGTTGATATCACTGAATTTGATTTCCCCGACGGCACGACACTTACTAGTTTCAAAGCAGAACTCTGTGCACCTGATCGAGTTTGCTCTGGAAAGTTCAAGGCAAACAACTTGAACTTGTTTAATTATGAATTGGACTGTATCATTTACTCCACTCTCCTTCCGAAATCTACTTCAAAAGATGATGTCACGTCTCTTGAATTATCTGCTATGTATCGCATTCTTAAGGGGATTCCATTTTCTTCCCCTAAGACCATTATCCAGATGATGGGACGTTGTCGTACAAGAGATAGAAATCTCTCTTATGCGATGATTCTCCTACGCATCTTTCAGCGTTTCGACATTGATTTATCAACTTGTACTCAAGACCCTAAGCCCAAGTTTCTGAGGTTATCTCGTTGCAGTATGACTGCTGCTGCTCCTCCTACTGCTTCTGCTACTGCTCTACCTCCTCCACCTACTCAGCAGTATGCTATGACATTTGAGGGCATACACCAGCACCTTTCGGATTTGCACGTCTCGATGACGGATATCGCCCGCGAACGTGAGTTCCGCGACGTCACTCGTTATCAGGCGATTGTAAATTCTTTAGCTGATCTTCGATTCACCCAGACTGGACATTCTGCCGGTTCCATTCCTAGAGATCCAGCTTTCTCTAGTTATCGCTGTAAGGATGAGGCTGTTCATGCCTACTTTCAGCCAGGTAACGCATATGATTGGTACCGTTCTGACCGTGCTCCTCGAGACTATGTCGGTGAGTTTTACATTGGCGCCCCTCCTCATCCTTCTGGCGCTGGCACCTCTGCAGCTGGTCCTTCTGGACATGCCGGTCATGCTGCTGATGATGATGATGATGAGAAGGAGGATATGTGATATGTTATCTGATGTTTGAGACTTAGATATTATCTACTGTTTACTTGGAAATGCTCTGACATTCCAAGTTTTTCTTTTTAGACTTTATTATCAGTATTTCTTTTGAGGACTTGTACTGGATATTTTTATATCTCTTGGACATCATTTCATTTTTATGGATTTCGTAGTTTATCTTTCACATCAGTTTACTTATTTACTTAGCATCTTTATCTGCTTTAATAACTTCCTGTGAAATAATTCTATTTTTTTATTATTAACTGCCTGAGACAAATACATGCCTGTGATGTTATTTTTTTTACTGTCTCTATCATCGGTCATAATTTTTCATGATTATTTTCTTGTGTTTCTTCACTGTTTGTTATTTATGTATTGATTGCGGGGGAGTTTTTCTCTTTTGCAATTATTTTGCTAAGTGACAACGGGGGAGAAAAATAAAGATCTAACATTTCTTTTGAGAAACTGCAGGACATGAACAATTTTTGATTTTATTTCAAGCTTAAATGTTATATCATTCATAGTTTGTCAATTATCAAAATGGGGGAGATTGTTGGCCCATTGGTCATATGGTCAAACTAATTTTAATAATTGATCAAACTCTGTCTGGATATATGAAGCTAGTCAGGATATCTCGGACTCTTGGACATGATCAAGAACAGCTATCTACACAGTTCAAGACCAAAGCAATGTTTGCCTGTTCGAGTCTGTTTTTCTTTAAGCAATGTATTTTTCATTTTATTGAGTCTAGGAATACGTTGTACACCGAGTCGTACTGGCAAATAAGCTATTCCAAAATGATTTCAAAATGTTTTTAAAATGTCCTTAGTTTTGAAAAACATTCATATTAACAAAAGCTTAAAAAGATTTTCAAAAAGGTTTTCAAAAATCCCCAAAACTATTTTTAAAAAACCTAACCTAACCCTGACAGAACTCGGCCAGAGTTCGGCCAGAGTTCGGTTAGTAGCCGTTTTGATTTTTGAATTCTCTGGAACTTGGTCCTCCTGCAGTTGCGGATTTGACCGAGATTTCCTCATCGAGTTCTGCCCGAATTCTGTCCGAATTCTGCCAGAATTCTGTCTTTGGAATTCCTATAAATAGAGAAGGATTTCGATCATTTCAACTCACTCATTCACTTTCAATCTTCTCTCTATCTAAAGCTTTCAGTCTTCCAAAGAGTTTTTCTTGAGCTTTAAATTTCAGATCCCAAGCCAGTTACAATCCTCTAGTCGATTTGCCAGTGCGGTACGGTTTAGAAGTTTCAGAGTGATTGTAATCAGAGGCTTGATAGAAGATTCAACTCATCACAATTGAAGTTGGACGAGTTCTTCGTATCAAAGCTCACGTTATAGAAGTTGCAAGGACTTCGTAAGAAAACTTGCAGTTTTGCCAATAGTGGATTCAACTGGTAGCAAGAGTTCTACCGACTGGATTAGTCCTCAACAGAGGAAAATCAGTATACATCGCTATCTTTGCGTTTGCTTTCTTATCTCTGCTTTTACATTACTTAGTTGTGATTATTATTCTGTGATCTTGCTGCTAACATTTTTTTAATTAGCATTATTCCGCTGCCAACTCTATTCACCCTCCCTCTAGAGTATTGTGCTTTACGATTTCGTTCCTACACTATGTGTGCGGGATACATGCGTGCCTACACTTTCAATCCGTCGTTCCTTAGCTATATGAGGGTCGTTGGCGTATCCGCGCCAGAATGGACTAAAGGAGTTTCTTACTTTCTTTTCTATCCTTCTTTTCTCAAATTTGGTCGGGTAGCCCGGCGTTTTACGGGTTGGGTTGCTATCCCAAACAACCGAAATATTCCCGCTGCATACCATCATTTACGGCTTTTTCCCATCTATAAACGAGTGCTACTCGTCTTAAGGATGTGCGCCTATCAAAGATTATTCATTTTCCTCCTAGGCCAAACGGTTCTGGGGCGCTCCGGCATTTAACTGTTTGGAGGAAACACCCGTGCACGGAAGATAATCACATTTTATCTCTCGTCCATTCCATTCGACCATGCAACGTCCTTATTATTCAAACAACCAAGCATAGTCTTGAGTCCGAGACTGAAACTTTATCATCTCGTATTTCTTCTGTTAACTTTCTATGTTCTTACGTTTCATACTTCGTTTCAATGTTCAATGGCATCATGCCTCAACTCAATGCTCGTAAAGCGAATGACCCGAAGGTCCCGAACACCTTTCGAGGCATCATGTCATATCCGACAGTTCTGCCACATTCATGCCACAACTGTATTCTTTTACAACGAAGCCATCTTTTATTATCTCGTGCACGTAGGCACATTTCAACCGTATTTCCATGTTCTATGCCTTATTGTTCAATGTCCGTGGCTTGCGCGCTAGGGCGCTCGCATATTGTCTTTCAATGTTCTAGCCTTTCTAACTCGTACGCGAAGGCACGGTATGGTTCGTGCACTAAGGCACTCGCCGAATACAGTTATCCCATGTTTTCTTGCGGCTTGCGCACCGAGGCGCTCGCCTTTGCGATATCCAATGTTCCATAGCGACTCGTGCATATGATGCACGTTTTATTTCAATTGTCTAACTAATGTTCGACAAACACATTACGATTTATCTTCCGATCGGACCATGCCCGTGGCTTCGATAGGTTAACTTTTAACATACAATGATATATTTGACTTATCGCATGAAGGAGTAAAAAGAAGAGTCAATCCTCCCACCTTGAGTCGATACGTCTTTGTCATTTTGACGAGCCGATGTGGCTCGATTTCATAACTTCGTTGCACGGCCACTCTCCTGACTTAGCCATTCGAGCACTTCGTGCTTCATTGAATTATACGTCCGATTTGGTTTACCATATCCAAGTCTTAGTCTATCGCAAGGCGATGATTTGCTTTCGCGGACCCCTTACTGAATAAGGCAGAATGCCGACCTCTAATATTTACGCGTCAACGTATAGCCTGCACACGAAATCAAATAAAATTAATACTTGCATCGATTCGAACTTGCGCCTTGGTCGATTCGATTTCTTAGAATCTTCGAGCCGATTCAACGCACTTATCCTTCGGGGCAACGCGGCGCTTCACATCGATTCACTCGATACATTCTTTGGGACAAGGCAACTCTTCACATCGACTTAGTTCGATGTGTTGCTCGGGACAACGTAACTCTCATATCGATTCGCATCGATACATTTGATTCGGTCAACGCGACTCTTTGAGTCAACGCTTCAGCGTAATACACCGCGCGGAGCGGGGCATTACAGATTTCGATGCCCCGGATACCGATTCGAAGAAAATAAACTTTTGCACAAGCTGTCCATGACCATGCCAATGCGTGAACAGTTTAATATATGCAACAGTTTTGTATAGCGCGGACAGTATTGAACGGCATTATCATTTCTTCCAACTCGTGCAACGATTTATTTTCCCCAAGCCGTACTCCCGATTTAGCATCCCGTAGGCACCAAATTATCTGAGGCATCATAACCCACGATCGACGTTTCATATTATTTTGCAGCACGTGAAATAGTCTATCTTTTTTACTAGAACCTTAAACTTTCTCGTTTATGTGATAAACTTGTATTTTTCAGAGTAGATTACTCTAAATCGATACGTTTTTCCCGAGTTCTTGACCTTAATGGATTGGCATGCAATTAACTGGGCATCGTCGATTTGAATGAATTCGAGGTAAAGGAATTGGTTTGCGGGACAAAGTAGAAAAGAACGGGCCGAATCACCCACCAAGTTCTTCGAGCGTGCCGACTGTCGAAGCGCTTCGCAACGTTCAAGCTTTAGTTATGCGAGCACCTGCAATGGCACCAATACTTAGTTAGGATTCCTTCTTTATTCTCTCGCTTCAAAATTTCGTAAATTGCATCCAGGAATGACGCGAAAGTACTTCATCAAAACCCAGTGACAAAAGCTCCAAGAAAACCATACAGCGGTCCGATCCCGTCGAAGGGACTCTTATATAGAGCTCACTTGTCGAGACGCAGCTCGCTACATCTAGGACTTATTCTAACAGAAGTCATTCCATTAGTTGGATCGATTCTTGTAACATCCGTCCAAATCGATTTGATCGATACCGCAAGGTGTTATCGTTTACCAAGCTGAGCGATCGAGTCAGATGGCCATCTAAGTTTTTGATCGATCTGACTCGATGCAAGCATATTATGAAGTCCGTCGCCTATCTAAAGAGGGGCGCTACATAATATACCACTAAGAAAAAGTTTCGTCCTGAAACTTAAGAAGAAGGGTCTGACCTTAATTTAGACAAACAACGCAGGATATTTCTCCTTCATCTCCGCCTCCATTTTCCACGTTGACTCTTCAACTGAATGGTTCCGCCAAAGCATGCCGACCAAGGACATCGATCGATTTCGTAGCACCTTCTCCTTGCGGTCCAGAATTTGAATTGGCTCCTCCGAGTAAAGTCAGTACGTAGCTCCAACTGATCGAAGCTAACCACATGACTTGGATCGTGCATGTATTTTTGAAGTTGTAAAATGTGGAAAATATCGTGCACATCATTCAAGGCAGGAGGTAGTACGATCCGATAAGCAACCGTTGCAACTCACTCGATGATCTCGAAGGAGCCTACAAATCTCGGGCTCAACTTGCCTTTAATGCCGAACCGCATCACACCACGTATGGGCTTTACTTTCAGAAAAATATGGTCCCCGACCAAGAATTCTAGCGGTCGTCGACGAAGATCTGCGTAGCTCTTTTGTCGACTTTGCGCGATACGGAGTCTATCTCGAATCAAGCGGACCTTTTTGACGGTCTGCTCCACCAGTTTCGGTCCAAGCACTTGTCGCTCTCCGAATTCATCCCAGCATATTGGCGAACGACACTTCCTCTCGTAGAGCTCTTCATATGGAGTCATTTGAATGCTCGACTGATAACTGTTGTTATACGCAAACTCTGCAAGCGACAAATATGTATCCCAACTAGTCTTTAAGTCGATCGCACACAGACGCAACATATCTTCTAAGATTTGATTTACCCTCTCTGTCTGACCGTCTGTTGGGGGATGGTATGCAGAACTAAAGTTTAGTTTGGTCCCTATCGTCGCTTGTAGGCTCGTCCAAAAATATGATAGGAATCGTCCGTCTCTGTCCGAAATAATTAAGGTCGGTACCCCGTACAGTCGAACAAACTCGTCGATGTAGATTTGCGGTAACCGATCGACGCTTTATCCTACTTTAATTGCGATGAAGTAAGCCGACTTGGTCAATCTATCAACAATGACCCATATCATATCATTCCCCCGCGTCGTCTTCGGAAATCCCACAATGAAATCCATTGAGATGTTGTCCCACTTCCACTCGGGAATGGCGAGGTTCTGCAGCTCTCCGCATGGCCTTTGGTGCTCCGCCTTCACTTGCTGACATGCCATGCATTGCGACACGAATGTAGCCACGTATTTCTTCATGTCGTGCCACCAAAAGTTTATGCGCAAGTCCTTGTATATCTTGGTGCTTCCAGGATGTAACGAGTACTTCGCATAGTGTGCCTCCGTCAGAATTTTTTTTCTGAGTTCGGCAATTTCAGGAATGCAGAGCCTTCCCCACTACACCAAAAAAGGCCTTTAGGAACAATTTTTGTATGTTCCTAATATTTTTAGGAACATATCATAACCGTTCCTAAAAGTGAGTTGCAATATTTGGAATAGTTAGACTACGTTCCTAAATTTGGTTTGGAACAGTTATACAGCGTTCCAAATGTAGATTTTGGAACATATGTGATATGTTTCTAAATTATTTTTGAAACATCTTTGAAATGTTTCTAAATATCAATTTGGAACACGTTCTGCTCGTTTCTAAATATAAATTGTAACACTTTTTCATCATTCTTGTGGCAAATTTTGCAACATTTTGTAAGCTTACCTATTTATTTGTTAATTTCATTTTGTAAGCGTATCTATTATTCTATTCTAAATCACACAAAAATAAGTAATAGCTTAAACACAAATCAATGAGTGAATATTTGAGCAATTTGAACATTTGATCCATTGTACAACACATTACTAGGTTCGAGAAGCTCCTTGGCTTACAGTGTACATAATAGAGGCAGTCAAACACACACAACAGAAAAAGCTACATTGAATGCCAAAACGAGGAAGAGCAAAACAGGGACACTATCTCATACACTATTATGATAGGAAAAGAAACTACAAGTAGTTTTATAACTTTAAAAAAAATTGACATCAATGCTCAAGTAAACAAAAGTTAAACAGATACCAAAAATAACAAGCAAGTTTTCGAGCATCAACTATAGTGACTAACAGCTCCTCAAAAAATGTTTGTTTCCTTCAGTTGAATCCATTTGAAATTATTTGAAACATGGCCTAATTAATGCTTGCATTTCTAAAAATCAACGGCAATCTTCCTTCGTGCGCACAAAAAGTCGAGGCAAATCTTCAGTGAAAAGTTTTCTCAGGAACCTATTCAAAACAAAAGAAAATAATTCAATAAAATTTATAGAGCTAAGACAAGTATGTCAAGGATTAATCAAATTATATCGTAGTAATAAAAGAATGAAGCGAATTATTGTACTAGCAGAATTATAATGAAGAGAAAATAGGACTTACTATGGCTCCATGTATTTGACGAAGGACTTGTTCCACACAAGAAAATCGTCGAGGGCAACTTCTCCAAATTTTTTTTATTCTGGATTTTTATCAGCCTTGTGAATCTTTGCAGAGAACATTTTTCGTGTAACCATGCTCACCTTTAATTCATCAGGTTCCAAGACATAGCCATGACATATACCCCGATGGATTGGATCTACTACCTCCTTCGCAATTGCAAGACAGGTTCCATTCCAGTCAAGCATCTCGCACAATCTTGCAACTTCATTAGGTTGATTGCATGCCACTTCAGTAGGTTGATTGCATGCCACTTTAGTAGGTTGATTGCATGCCACTTTAGTAGGTTGATTGCATGCCACTTCAGTAGGCTCATTATCTGCCACTTCAACAACATTGTGTGCAGATGTCATCGAGCCTCCTTCAGCTAAGGAATGTCTTTTCCTTGTTAGATTCATGTTCATCATCATTGCAGGCGGCGAAGACCCAACAATTGCCTAGAGTACATAACAACAATTAATTAATGCACAAATATGATTTTACACAATCAAGTTTATATTTTAGGGCTTTTAAAAGTAATGTTAGGTACTCACCGAACACATGTTCAAACATAAATCAACTTTTGACTCCAACCTTTCAAAATTCTTTTCTGTAATCTTCCTTTCCGCTCGTTCATTCAATAGCATTATATGGCAAGGAAGACAATCCTCATACTGTCTCCTAGAAACATGGCTACCAACACCCGGAAGACTGCCATTTGAGTTCTTACCTAGAACTTGAGTCAAAGGATCAGAATCAATTGATAACGGGTGAATGTCGCTATTGTTTTCACTATTTTTAGCTTCTTCGACCTTTTCCTTAATTTTCTCCTGTAATATGATGTTGAACATAACTAAATAAATAGAAAAATATTTATGTATATGCATTAAACTTTACTAATGTCATTTATCTCACCATCAGCTCCACAGTGCTCGACAATATGCTTTTATCCTTTCTAGTATGAGTTTCTATCCACACTGCAGTTCGTGAAATTGGAATAGTAGGATCTGGTTGTTTTTGAATCTTTACCATAAATGGTTATTATTATATCATTTTAACCATTGAACTATAACAAAGGTGCACCAGAATACATACCATTTCCTCCTCAACCATTGCAGCACTCTTACGTCCTCCAGTATGGCCACATCTACTACGCTTCTTGTTTTTAGCATTTTTCACTCTACGTTCTTTTGTTTTTTCTCCACACTCATTTTCACAGAATTGTTCCCAATCCTCTTTTTTTTGTTCTAGTAGGAATATTCAATTTTTGTGCCTCTATATTTGGATACTTGTCCAAAAAATCTTCCGCAAAGTATTTTTATGCTTCCTAAACACACTCGCCATTGAACCCTGAAGATGTCTTTTGATGTAGGTTGGTACTTCAAATTCTTTCTGCAATAAGCATATGTTAAGAGGAATAAAACATATATTAATGTACTATTTTCTAAATAAAAAACCCCTTAAAATTTAATGAAGAAATGTAGAAAATGTCTATCTCACCAATATGCCATTCCAAATTTCATCCTTCTGGTGATCAGGAACCAACCTCCAGTCAGTATACTTGATGGACGCATGTGACTTCACAATCTCGCCAACACGGTGCAAAAAGTGAGGCGCTCTCTTTCCAATTACTTTTCCATGTCGGTTGAAGTCAATTTTCCTCCGAGGTTTGTTGCTATCTTGTGATACTAGATTTTCTTGAGTGAAGTTGCTGCCCATATTGTTGGCCCATTGGTCATATGCTCAACCTGATTTTAATAATTGATCAAACTCTGTCTGGATATTTGAAGCTAGTCAGGATGTATCGGACTCTTGGACATGAACAAGAACAGCTATATACACAGTTCAAGACCGAAGCTATGTTTGCCTGCTCGAGTCTGTATTTCCTTTAAGCAATATATTTTTCATTTTATTGAGTCTAGGAATACGTTGTACACCGAGTCGAACTGGCAAATAGGCTATTCTAAAATGTTTTCTAAATACTTTTAAAATATCCTTTGTTTTGAAAAATATTCTTTTAAACAAAAGCTTCAAAAAGGTTTTCAAAAAGGTTTTCAAAAATCCCCAAAAATTGATTTTAAAACCCTAACCTAACCCTGACAGAACTCGGCCAGAGTTCGGCCAGAGTTCGGTTGGTGGCCGTTTGATTTTTGAATTCTCTGGAACTTGGTCCTCCTGCAGTTGCGGATTTGACCGAGATTTCCTCATCGAGTTCTGCCCGAATTATGCCCGAATTCTGCCAGAATTCTGTCTTTGGAATTCCTATAAATAGAGAAGGATTTCGATCATTTCAACTCACTCATTCACTTTCAATCTTCTCTCTATCTAAAGCTTTCAGTCTTCCAAAGAGTTTTCTTGAGCTTTAAATTTTAGATCCCAAGCCAATTACAATCCTCTAGTCGATTTGCCAGTGGGGTACGATCTAGAAGTTTCTGAGAGATTGTAATCAGAAGGCTTGATTGAAGAATACCTCTTCACATTTGAAGTTGGACGAGTTCTTCGTATCAAAGCTCGCGTTGTAGAAGTTGCAAGGACTTCGTAAGAAAACTTGCGGTTTTGCCAATAGTGGATTCAACTGGTAACAAGAGTTCTACCGACTTGATTAGTCCTCAACAGAGGGAAACCAGTATACATCGCTGTCTTTGCGTTTGCTTTCTTATCTCTGCCTTTACTTTACTTAGTTGTGATTATTATTCTGTGATCTTGCTGCTAACATTTTTTAATTAGTAATTTTCTGCTGCCTACTCTATTCACCCCCTAGAGTATTGTGCTTTACGATTTCGTTCCTACAATTGGTATCAGAGCGGGTGTTACAGGTAAAGCAAGGTAACAGTGCAATTATTTATTCATTTTAATTAACTGTTATATAGATCACAGCACAACACATGGCAACTGTGAAATTTACAAGTGAAGGCCAGGCCACAAATAGACCTCCACTGTTTGATGGTACGAACTATACCTATTGGAAAACACGGATGAGTTTCTTCTTGAAATCTCTTGACTTTGATTTATGGTCTATTGTTATTGATGGCTATCAAAAGCCACCTCGTATAAATGTTGATGGAGTTTTAGTTGAAAAACCCCATAGCAGATATACAGAGGAGGAAAAGAAAAAGGCCAGTCTTGACGCACGTGCTATTAACGCTTTATTTTATGCTTTAGACAGAACTGAATTTAACAGGGTATCTATCTGCACAACGGCTAATGAAGTGTGGAAGCTACTTGAAGTCACACATGAAGGCACGACTCAAGTCAAAGAATCTAAAGTCAGCAGACTTACTCAAGAGTATGAGGTGTTCAAGATGAAGCCCAACGAAACAGTTACTCAAATGTTCGAAAGATTCTTGGATATTGTAAATCCTTTGTCCTCCCTAGGCAAAGAGTACAGTAACCATGAAAAGATTCGCAAGCTCCTGCGAGCACTTACCAAGAACTGGATTCCGAAGGCTACTGCAATCATTGAAGGGAACGACCTCACAACTATGTCCCTCGAAGTACTCATGGGTAAGCTACTCACTCATGAACTGGAGCTACAAGATTTTGAAGAGCCTGCACCAAAGGAGAAGACGATCGCTTTCAAGGCTCAGCACAGAAAAACTGCTGAAGGTGACTCAGACAGCAGTGAATCTGATGCTGAAGATCAAGCACTCCTAGCAAGAAAATTCAAAAGATTCATGAGATATGAGAAGAGAGCCAAAGAAAACAACAATAGCAACAACTGGTATCAAGATGATGCTGTCTGCTACGACTGTAAGAAGAAGGGACACATGAAGAAGGATTGTCCTACAAACTCATCATCAAGCAAGAAGAGCAACAGGTATGAAAAAGGAAACCTGAAGAGATCAACATCTAGGAGATATGCCAATACCAGCATATGGCATGAAAGTGAAGCCAGCGACTCAGAAGACGAACAATCAGAAGACGCTACAAACGTATGCTTTATGGCATCCGATCAGGTACCTACTGAACCTGTAGTTGATACTTATGATGACTTCACCTTTGAGCAATTAGGAGATGCCTTCAGTGACCTGATGACTGATTACAGAAAACTGTGTAGCAAGTATCAGACCTCTAAGAAGGTACTCAAAGAGTACAAAGGTGAAATAGGTAGACTTACCGACCTACTAGCTGAGGTTAGAAATAATGTTAGTGAGTCTGGTGATCTTTCTTCAATAAAGCTCTTATTACACGAGACTACCAAGTCATCTGAAGAGAAAGACAAAGTTATTGATCAACTCAAGGAAGAACTTTCTAAAGAGAAGAAAAGTCTTCAAAGTGCACAAATCAGAATGGAAACACTCACTTCTGATTATACTAAGTTGTATGACACTTCCAAAAGATTGGAAATTAGGTTAGGAAAACAGCCTGAGCCTGCTGCTTCCTATCCTAATACGTGTCACTTACCGAAAAATCGAAACATTCCCAAGCCAAATACTGTCAGACCTAACCCTATCAAACCTTTACCCCAAAAGGTTAAGCCCAAACTGGATTATAGGTATGCTTTCTTCTATACTAGAAAACCTAAACCTACCAACCATGCATACCACTCAGCTTTCAACACTCGACATGCAAAATATCATTATTGTGGCCTCATTGGTCATATTTCATCTGCATGTAGAATCAGAAAGCTTGTTGATTTAAATATTTATGCTTGGATACCAAAGGCTAACATTTCAGGACCCTACAAGAAATAGGTACCAAAAGTTTCATCTGTAAACTGTTTTGTAGGTGGAACACCCTTCACATGCTAAAAGCAAATGGATCCTCGACAGCGGTTGCTCACGGCATATGACCGGTGACGCTACACTATTTGTAACACTGTCGAAGAAAAAGAAGGAAGGCTATATTTCCTTCAGTATTAACTTGAAAGGGTATATTATTGGTATCGGTGATGTTGGTAAGTCTTCCTATCTTGTTATTAAAGATGTCTGTCTGGTTACCGAGTTGAAACATAATCTACTTAGCGTAAGTCATTTGGTTGATCATGGTTATGGCATCAACTTTGGCAAAGACAAATGTACTATAGTTGATAGCTCAACTGGTAGTACTATCTTTGAAGGTATCAGGAAAGACAACATATATGTTTTCTATTTGTTGGAAGAAACTAACATTTCAGGTAGATTCTTAATGCCTAAAAGCGATGAGAGTCATCTGTGGCATATGAGACTCGGTCACGCAAATATGGACACAATATCAAGATTATCCACAAAGAAGCTAGTACGCGGTTTACCGGACATTACATTCAAGAAGGATTCGGTATGCAGCCAATGTAAAAGGAACAAAGCTACCAGGTCCACATTCAAGTCAGTAAACGCAGTATGTACTACTAGACCTCTATAATTGCTTCATATGGACTTATTTGGTCCTAGCAGAGTTGCTAGCCTCGGAGGTAAACTTTATGCTTTTGTAATTGTAGATGATTTCTCTAGATACACGTGGGTATACTTCTTGACACACAAGAATGATGTATTATCCGAATTTGTCGCCTTTTGCAAGAAAGTTCAGAATGAAAAAGGTTACATGATCACTCGTATAAGAAGCGATCATGGTGGCAAATTCGAGAATGCAGAGTTTGAGCAATTTTGTGACACACACAATTTTGTACACGAGTTCTCCTGCCCTAGGACTCCACAACAAAATGGAGTTATGGAACGTAAGAACAGAACTCTATCCGAAATGGCCAAAGTGATGTTAAACCAGTTTAGTCTACCCAAATATTTCTGTGCTGAAGCTGTCAATACAGCTTGCTTTGTTCTCAATAGAGTTCTAATTCGACCCAAATCGAAGAAGACTCCATTTGAGTTATGGTTTGATAGAATTCCATCTGTTTTATATTTTAGAATATTTGGTTGTAAATGTTTTATTCTTAATACAAAAGACAATTTGGAAAAGTTTGACGAAAAGGCCGATAAAGGTATATTTTTAGGTTATGCGGCCAAGAGCAAAGGATACAGAGTTTTCAACAAACGAACCATGATCATCGAAGAGTCAATCAACGTCACTTTTGATGAACTGAATCAAATGACTATCGATGACAATGATGAAGATCCAACTGTACCAAGCTCAACAATAGCTAATTCTTAACCAAGCTCGGCACTAGCTGATCCTCCTAGAGAAGATCCAGGAACCAGCTACCTTCAGAGTCTGCCGAAAAGATTAAAATTTACAGCTGATCATCCAAAGGATTTGGTAATTGGTGACATTACCAAAGGTGTAAGTACTCGTACATCCAGTAGAGATATTGTTTCTAGTGTTGCATTTATTTCACAGCTAAAACCCAAAACTATTGATGAAGCATGTAGTGATAGTTTTTGGATAGATGCTATGTAAGAGGAATTAAACCAATTTGAACGGAATCAAGTTTAGGAACTTGTTCCCAAGCCTATTGATCGTCCGGTCATTGGCACCCGTTGGGTATTCCGAAATAAACTAAATGAGAATGGTTTAGTGACTCGTAATAAGACTCGACTCGTAGCTCAAGGATACAATCAGGAAGAAGGTATCGACTACGATGAGACTTATGCCCCAGTTGTGAGATTAGAATCCATTCGCATGTTATGTGCATTTGCATGTTTTCATGATTTCAAATTATTTCAAATGGATGTCAAGAGTGCATTTTTAAATGGTTTTATAAAAGAAAAAGTTTTTGTAGCACACCTCCAGGTTTCACAGATTTTAAAAATCCTGATCATGTTTTCAAGTTGAAGAAAGCTTTGTACGGTTTGAAACAAGCCCCTCGTGCTTGGTATGATCGACTAAGCTCTTTTCTACTTGACAACGGTTTTTCAAAAGGCAAGGTTGACACTACACTTTTTATTAAGTCTTTTAATAGTAAGCTTCTTTTAATACAAGTCTATGTAGATGATATCATATTTGGATCTACTGATGAATCTCTGTGTCAAGAATTTTCTAAGTGTATGCAGAATGAGTTTGAGATGAGCATGATGGGAGAGCTGAAATTCTTTCTCGGACTGCAAATCAAACAAACTGACAATGGGACGTTCATAAATCAAGCCAAATACACAAAAGATTTACTAAAAAAGTTTAACCTGGACAATGTCAAACCTATTGGCACTCCGATGGCAACTTCAACAAAGCTTGATATTGATGAACAAGGCAAACAGGTCGACACACGTAAGTATCGAGGTATGATCGGTAGTTTACTTTATTTAACTGCTAGTCGTCCAGATATAATGTTTAGTATTTGCCTGTGTGCACGTTTTCAAGCTAATCCAAAGGAATCACATCTGTGCGCAGTTAAGCATATCTTTCGATACCTTAAGGGCACTTCTTCTGTTGGCTTGTGGTATTCCAAAACTAAGTCCTTTGACCTTACTGGTTATTCGGATGCAGATTTTGCTGGATGCAAAGTTGATAGAAAAAGTACCAGTAGCACATGTCATTTCTTAGGCAAAGCTTTAGTCTCATGGTTTAGTAAAAAGCAAAATTCTGTAGCCCTATCAACAACAGAGGCTGAGTATATCGCCGCAGGACGTTGTTGTGCTCAGATTTTGTGGATGAAACAAACCTTGGAAGACTATGATTTATTTTATATACATATTCCCATTTTCTGTGATAACACGAGCACTATTAATTTGACTAAGAATCCTGTATGTCATTCTCGTACAAAACATATCGAGATTTGACATCATTTTCTTAGAGATCATCATCAAAATGGAGATATTGACCTTGTATACATAGATACTGAGAATCAATTAGCTGACATTTTCACAAAACCTCTAGCAGAAGATCGTTTTAATTATTTACGTCGAGAATTAGAAATTTTGGACGTCAATAATATTAATTAATTTTGTTTTATGATTTTATTTCAATATGCAAAAACTGTGTTAGAGACAAGCCAATAAAGAGTCTGTCTGTCACCACAACTACGGTTAAAGCGAAGCGGTACTTAAGAGTTCCTCGGTGAACCTCCGCCAGCTGGGACAGTACTCCTACAGCTAATCTGAAACAGTCGCTGTGTAATGATATTTAATCTATAAAATAATATTAATTATGTTAATTGAAGGTTGAAATTACTAATCTTTGAATTAAATATTTGAAATGAGTCAATGAAAAAGAAAGTATTTCAAACCAAACCCAGGCGAATTCGGCCAGACTTCGGACCGAATTCGGCCCGAGTTAGGTTGAGGGTGTCAGGTTATATATACCAGAACCCGAGAGCCTTTCTTCCTCATTGCTTCTAAACTACATCATAACCAGCAACAGCAGCCGCGAAGGAGCCCCGAACCCTAGTTCTTCACCACCCCCTATCTTCTAATCCAAGTGGTGAAATCAATCCAAACTTTGGATTCGTGCGGAGTTCGTCGTTCTCTTCGACATACTTTGATTTCGGGAGGTATAACTCCATCTTTCTCCACTTTTCAATTAGTGCATATTTACTTCTATTTGCACAAATGGCACCTAAGGGATTCAACCCCTTTAAGAGGAAGAAGACAACCAACCCAAGTGAGGAAGGTTCATCTTCGGATCCACCGACTAATTCCCTATTTTTGCCAGTCCAATCTAGCGACGGCACATTCGACGGGTTTTACTTTCAAACCCTAGAGCAAGCCTTACTGTGGTATGGAGACTTCTCCATGAGATCCATATGCATAGGCGCACCCATCAAGTGGACTGTATTTCCTGATCATCGCCATTTCTTTGAGGCATTAGGGTTACAGCATTTTGATAAACTCTGTTTTCCCGTAGCAACTAATGCCATTAGATTGTTTTACTTCAATATCATATTAAATACTTTTGATGTAAGCACACGTGTTGGAGGATTAGATATTAATTTCAATGATGTTCTCTTAGCGGAGATCCTTGGTATTTCCAACGAAGGTGAACCGCTTGTTGACATCACTGAGTTTGATTTTCCCGAAGGCACGACACTTACAAGTTTCAAAGCTGAACTTTGTGCACCTGATAGAGTTTGCTCTGGAAAGTTCAAGGCAAACAACCTGAACTTGTTTAATTATGAATTGCACCGTATCATTTATTCTACTCTCCTTCCAAAATCTACTTCAAAGGATGATGTCACGTCTCTTGAATTATCTGCTATGTATCACATTCTTAAGGGGATTCCATTTTCTGCCCCTAAGACCATTATTCAGATGATGGGACGTTGTCGTGCAAGAGATAGAAATCTCTCTTATGCGATGATTCTCCCACGCATCTTCCAGCGTTTCGACATTGACTTATCTACTTGTGCTCAAGACCCTGAGCCCAAGGTTCTCAAGTTATCTCGCCGCAGTATGACTGTATCTGCTCCTCCTCCTGCTCCTGCTATTGCTCTACCTCCTCCACCTCCTCAGCAGTATGCTATAACTTTTGAGGGCATACACCAGCATATTTCAGATTTGTACGTCTCCATGACGGACATGGCTCGCGAGCGTGAGTTCTGCGACGTCACCCGTTATCAGGCGATTGCAAATTCATTAGCTGATCTTCGTTTCGCCCAGACTGGACATTCAGCCGGTTCCATCCCTAGAGATCCAGCTTTCTCTGGTTACCGCTGTGAAGATGAGGCTGTTCATGCCAACTTCCAGCCCGATAATGCATATGATTGGTACCGTTCTGACCGTGCTCCTCCTCGTGATTATGTTGGTGAGTTTTACACTGGCGCTCCTCCTCACCCTTCTGGCGCGGGTACCTCTGGAGCTGGTCCTTCTGGACATGCTGGTCATCTTACTGATGATGATGATGATGATGAGGAGTTTTGATATGTTAGTTGATATGAGACTTAGACATTATCTATTGTACACTTGGAAATGCTCCGACATTCCAAGTTTTTATATTTTCAGACTTTATTATCAGTATTTTTGAGGACTTGTACTGAATTTGTTTTATTTGATGTCATCTGAACATCTTTATCATTATCTTTATGGATTTCCTAGTTTATGGTTCACATCAGTTTATTTACTTAGCATTTCTTTATCTGCTTCTCTACTATAAACTGCCTGTGACATAATTCTTTGTTTCTTATAAACTGCCTGCGTACAAATACATGCCTGCGATGTCATTCAAATTTTCTTTACTATTATTTATTATATGTATTTTTTTGTGTTTCTTCACTGTTTGTTATTTATGCATTGATTGCGGGGGAGTTTTTCTTCTTTTGCAATTATTTTGCTAAATGACAACGGGGGAGAAAAATAAAGATCTAACATTTCTTTTGAGAAAATGCAGGACATGAACTATTTTTGTTTTTATTTTCAAGCTTAAATGTTATATCATTCATAGTTTGTCAATTATCAAAATGGGGGAGATTGTTGGCCCATTGGTCATATGGTCAACCTGATTTTAATAATTGATCAAACTCTGTCTAGATATTTGAATCTAGTCAGGATGTATCGGACTCTTGGACATGAACAAGAACAGCTATCTACACAGTTCAAGACCGAAGCTATGTTTGCCTGCTCGAGTCTGTATTTTCTTTAAGCAATGTATTTTTCATTTTATTGAGTCTAGGAATACGTTGTACACCGAGTCGTACTGGCAAATAGGCTACTCTAAAATGTTTTCAAAATACTTTTAAAATATCCTTTGTTTTGAAAAATATTCTTTTAAACAAAAGCTTCAAAAAGGTTTTCAAAAAGGTTTTCAAAAATCCCCAAAAATTGATTTTAAAACCCTAACCTAACCCTGACAGAACTCGGCCAGAGTTCGGCCAGAGTTCGGTTGGTGGCCGTTTGATTTTTGAATTCTCTGGAACTTGGTCCTCCTGCAGTTGCGGATTTGACCGAGATTTCCTCATCGAGTTCTGCCCGAATTCTGCCCGAATTCTGCCAGAATTTTGTCTTTGGAATTCCTATAAATAGAGAAGGATTTCCATCATTTCAACTCACTCATTCACTTTCAATCTTCTCTCTATCTAAAGCTTTCAGTCTTCCAAAGATTTTTCTTGAGCTTTAAATTTCAGATCCCAAGCCAATTACAATCCTCTAGTCGATTTGCCAGTACGGTACGGTCTAAAAGTTTCTGAGAGATTGTAATCAGAAGGCTTGATTGAAGAATACCTCTTCACATTTGAAGTTGGACGAGTTCTTCGTATCAAAGCTCGCGTTGTAGAAGTTGCAAGGACTTCGTAAGAAAACTTGCGGTTTTGCCAATAGTGGATTCAACTGGTAGCAAGAGTTCTACCGACTGGATTAGTCCTCAACAGAGGGAAACCAGTATACATCGCTATCTTTGCGTTTGCTTTCTTATCTCTGCCTTTACTTTACTTAGTTGTGATTATTATTCTGTGATCTTGCTGCTAACATTTTTTAATTAGCAATTTTCCACTGCCTACTCTATTCACCCCCCCTCTAGAGTATTGTGCTTTACGATTTCGTTCCTACACATATGTTCTGACATTGTGCTTATCAAGAAAACCTTCAGTATCAACAAAAAATGAAATGATTATTGGCTTACATAAAATTATAAGATAATGAAAAGTGCCTAAGTCGTAGGGAGAGTGTAAGAACTTTATAAATCATCCTTTAATATAGGGTCGTTCATTTTATAAATAGTCCTTATAAACACAATGTTTATAAGAATCAAAGTCAGAATCATGTTATATATAGTCCTTATATTTTATAAGAATCAATGTTTATAAATAGTCCTTAACCCAATAGAGACAGCGTGGATCTTCAATTTGTACCCCAATGTTTATAAACTGTTGTTTAATATGCAGACTCAAACTTTATAGTCAAAACGTTGATAGTACCAACCTATCAGAAAGACCACAGCATGGATCTTCAATTTGTACCCCATCAGGCTTTGCAACACCCCCCTCCCCCTTCCCGTTTAAAAATGCAAGCAATATACACAAACAAAGACCTTAACCCAAATTTTCAAGAATTGTATACTAGAAATAAATCACCGACCATATTCCATCACAAAGAGCTAACAACAGTTATTTGAACAAGAATAGTACTTACTTGTTTTTGTTCAGCGATAGGATCGTTAAAGACTTCAGATTTGACAGTCCTTCCCAGCTAATCCTCTCATCTGAGATGTCATTTGCATCCAGGAACAGTTTCTACACAATAGAGAAACCAAGATATCAATTTGCATCTAGGAACAGTCATTTGCATCCAGGAACAGCTAATCTCAGTACTAGTCTTTTCTCAGCAAACCAAGATATCAATTACTACCTGATAGCATAGACAGCATGTCGGTGGCGTCCGAGAGTAGCCAAAAGTATCAGGATAAACCACATACCCAACCTACTCTGGTGCAGGCAATACTATTTGCATCAGTAGTTCAAGCTAATCTTCTATCCTCTTCTAAACTGGACCAACAAATACTTAGCTAAACCTATAATGAACTAAGGATTAGAGTATCCTAATCCTGATACATCCTCAGATATTCATCCGTAAGCCTGTTGTATAATATTGAAATATTCTCTTAAATCGTCTTGCAGCTTCATGTTCAACGTCAATGCCAATGTCAAGGTCCAGATCACAGTAAAGACCACCGGTGAAATATTGTTCCTGTATCCCAAACTTGAAGCCAAAGCATTCGTTCTCAGGGAACACTCGATTGGAAAGACTGATAGTTAAGATACGTAAGACTAAAATTTGTCTTAAATCTCTATTCCTTTTTTTAGTAATTCATATCCAATGTTCCATGATACTTTCTTCGCAAAGCTTGTTATCTTGCACAATTTCTGCAAGTAGGAGGTAAGCTATGAGAATCAGTTCTGTACTGTGACATGTTATTAGTGTACATGTTGGTTCCTAGTGAGGACCAAGAGCAAAGGGTGATGGTGGACTAAGTTTTTGTGGAACAAATAAAAAATTATGCATTTGATAGGTTCTAAACTTATTTGCATTTTTACACTTGTTTAATGATTTCTTTTACAGGAAGGTTTATTCATGTTAGACCAATTTACCTATCCTTTCTACCTTCATTATTGAGTTTAGAAGACTGCATTTGCAGTATAGTTGGTAAGGGAAACTTATATTTGGTAATAATAAGTTGGTAACTGCATCTACATTTTATTTGGTTTCAAGCCTTCAAATAAGTAATTTAAATACTTAATGAGAGTCAAAAATATCTGATCAATTAACTTTTGCGTACTGCAAAGATTCGGTGATCTTTCCAATATCATATGGTAGAAATTTTTGATACAAGGCTTCCAGATGCCAATTTTTGTAAGCCTGTTCAAGTGAGAGTTCAAATAGGACAAATGGCCATGGTAGTTATACCCACTTATCATAACATTGACATTGCCACTGAAAATAATTAATTACCAAGTGTCAATGTCAATACAAGAGAGTTTCCAGTGGCAAATGAAGAGTGTCCAATGTGTCATGGCAGTGGATAATGTGTCAATAGTGTCAAGTGAACTAGTGTCACTACAACAAAAAACCCTTTTTACAACGTTGGAAAAACGTTGTTAATAGCTTTTTACAATATTTTCAAAAATGTTGTAGTTCGAGGAGTTGTAGAAAGTTTGAGATACTTTTACAACGTCAGGTTATTGTTGCACAAGACGTTGTAAATACATTTTCCAACTATGTTTTATCATGTCAACAATGATATAAACATGTTGTAAATATTACTTATAACAATGATTTTTGTGTGTTGTAAATAGTTATTACACAACGTCTTCCATTTGTTGTCATATATTCAGGGATAACTTTAAATATACGTTGTAATTGACAATATTAGCAATAATTTATAAACGTTGTAGAACAATTATTTACAACTTTTATTAAATGTTGTTGAAATTATATTTGCGTTAAAAAAAAATCGGCCAATACTAGCTGTTATATATAGTGCATTTAATTCTGGCAAAAGGCTGGAATTATCCACCACTAAAGCAACAACAACAGAGCTTTGCTGGTAATAAAATGGAAAAATAAACAAAATGTTGATGGTATCAAAAATTTAAGAATGTAAAGTACTTGATTCCTGGATAACTCACAAGTATATGTTTGGAGGGTACCAACTCTTAGGTAACAACTAATAAGTAGAATTTGTTCAAATGTCAACTATTAATTATAAAAGGTAAGATCACATAAGAGTTATTACATAAACATATATCTTTCACTTGAGCCTTTTCTACAATGCTACTAACCACCTTCAACGGTAACAAGACTAAAGACTGTTGCAACATTTCCGCTATCCTTGTCTTTGTCGTCCTCTAAAGCATAAGCAAATGACAGAAACCAACATCAAGTGCATCATCCCCAAACATCATGAGCATCTGTAGATGCTAGGAGGGAAAAACTCAATTAAGATTTGACTCAACAAAGATTAGCAAGAACAAAAGAGCATGTATCAACAAATGATTAAAAAGGTCAACCTGATGATGTTGTTGCTGCCACTGCACCCATTGAAGAGAATGAGGAGCATGTATCTCTATGTTGTGCTTATAATCTGTAGTATTTAGACAGTAACCCCTAAACAACTAAGAAAAGGCAACAGAAAGAGAGAAATTATATTTTTATCTAACTGGATAATACCTTCCAATACTCCAAACTATGATTCATGATTCAAACATAACCACATAACTGAAACTCTTTATGGCAGAATGTGTAACATTACCAGCACCTGACCAATATGTTCAGTGTTTGAACTTCAAAGCGAACAGGTCAAACAGATATCACAAGACTAATATAACAGCAGAATCTCACCTGCATTTCTGCTATTCTCCCAGATTTGCATATAGTTGATTATCTCATCCAAGACAAGGGCCTTTCCAATAACCTATAACAATCAAATCATACACATTTTGTCAAATAAAACAAAAAACATATTTTACAATACTAAAATATTTAATTTATGAGAAGCCACACCTTGTCACAACCAGGGACAAGGTCTTGCAACCTCTTCATCCTCTCACTTATCCTGGAGTTAATATGCAAACCTGGAGGATTAAATATGAATATGGTACTTGTTTGTCCTGAGGATTAAATGTGCAAACCTGGAGTTATGAATATGAATATGCAAACCTGGAGTTATGAATATGAATATGGTACTTGTTTGTCTTGAGGATTAAATGTGAGGATGGGAAAATGAATATGCAAACCTGGAGTTAATATCATTTCTTGTTAATGGCCACAACGTCCAATACTGGTGGTAAAGATAGCCAAAAGTTCTGTAAAGTATGGATCACAGATGGTTACCAAGAACTGAAAATGCAAAACACATACATTAACAGTGAAATTACAACATCTGTTTTTAATATTTATAAACAAAAATGGTACAAATGTAATAGTTCATTTCATTGGATTAAGGAACATATTCAGGACCATTTTCTTGGTCTTGAGAAGCCTTCAGTACCACCTACTGAACAAGTGCAAAGGAAGGATCAGAAACAGGCAGGGAACTGAGAACTGAGAAGTGACATCATGCATTTCCTTTAAATGAAGAACCTCGGCTAATTGTGATAAAGTAGTAGCCGATGTTCCTTTGCTGAAGAAGACAAAGTACATGAGCGAAGGTCCGAAGCCAGGTACACCTACAGAATTGAATATAGTGTGGACACAAAGACAAGAGGGAAGGGGATGTTGAAGTTATTAAGGCCTATCGAAATGAACTATATAGTTATAGTCATGTTTTCTTACCGTGTTATGTGTAGGCATTCCTTCTCAAAATTCCTGACAATGTGCGATCTTTGTCGGCTTGACTCTCCCCTATATCTGCCCATATATGTTGTTCCCACAAAGTAGTGATTATAAGTCAGTACACCAGAAACCATTATAAGAAGTTTGATTATTCAACTTGATCACACTCTATTCTTTTGATAATTTACAAGAGCCCAATTTCAACCGTCAAGTAAAAAAGGACAAGTTTTAAATCCATAAAAAATTCCAAAATATTATCTGGCCGTTAAATGCAGTGCATGAAAATATATTTTAAACATATCAGGAAGCCAATCCTTCTCAAAGAAAAATATCAAACATATTTCAAATGCAGTCCACCGTTCGGTCCGAACCGACACAAGTTTCAGAATCTCAGTTCATTCACCTGTATTTGATTGTACTATTTGTTGACTTTGTTTGGATTTAGATGGCAATGTCTTATCCAGTAACTATTATCTTTTGATATAAGTTATATCAGTAATAATAGTTACTGGATATGACATTACCATCCAAATAACTTATGGATATTATGTCTATTATCTTTTTATATATATCTTGCTCAATCTGAATGTACATGTTATGTTATTTTTTTTATTGTAAATTGTGGATAATTGATGACTTTTTACACTCTTAGTTTAATATTTTACATCATATGGAGATTTGAACATAACATGAAGATGAAACTTAGAGTCTAGATGGAGATAGACTCTTAATTTGTTCTTTGTATATCCTATTTTGGAACCTGTATTTGATTGTACTATTTATTGACTTTGTTTGGATTTGGATGGCAATGTCTTATCCAGTCAGTAACTATTATCTTTTGATATAAGTTGTATCAGTAATAATAGTTACTGGATATGACAATACCATCCAAATAACTTATGGATATTATGTATATTATCTTTTTATATATATCTTTCTCAATCTGAATGTACATGTTATGTTATTTTTATTTATTGTAAATTGTGGATTATTGATGACTTTTTACACTCTTAGTTTAATGTTTTACATCATATGAGAACTTACCCCCAAGATACCTATCCATAATTTGGATAGGTTGAACACCATAGCAAGTCTTGGGAAACTGAAGATACTCCTGAAAAAATGCAAGTTGTGGGACCAGGCTGTCCATATATTGGCTGCGAAAATCTTGAATCTCCCTAAACTCTGTATAAGCGGGAGCCTCGTTGCATTGCGACAGCCTTATCATAGGAGTTTCTATATACTGAAAGCTAGATTTCTATATTGTTATATTTTAGTCTTCTGATCCTGCGTCTCCCTTGGCCTTTTTCTCTTTGCTTTGCTGCCTTGCGGCCTTGAGAAGCTTGTAAGCATAGTTTAAAGTATCGGCCGATACCGATCCGATACGGTCGATACCGATACGGTTTGGCATGTCCCGATCCGATACCGACGTGTACCCGCTAATGACCGATACCGACATTGGGGGTCTCTATTCCGATCAATTTGGCAAAGAAAATTAAAGGAAAAAAAGACAAATCAACAAGGGTTCGAAGCATAATAAGGTTGTAAAAGCATATAAAAGAAGAAAATTGATCTATTGCATGTAAACCAATCTGTAAGGGTGACTACTATTTCATTTAATTTCAAAACTACTAAGAAATAACACTGGAAATACTTAAAATTATGCCTAAATATATAAAATATATTTTTTAAATGTTAATAATTATTTGTTTTCCAATACCAAAAAATTCGATACTCTGATCCAAAACTGCCGATACTACCGATATCGTCGATACCGATACTCATAGGAATGGTCCAATACCGATTCCGATACCGATACTGCGAACCTTCCTTGTAAGTATCAGACTGTTTTGCCATATCGACATCGATACCCTAGTGAACCTATATATAAGTTAAAGTCCTTGTCACGACACCAAAACTCAAGCTGTGATGGGTTGTGAGTTATATACACTAAACCTAATATCAACTGGACTGGAGCAATGTAACAGAATGCATCCCTTCATATGTTCCAACTTCTAGACATCAGAGGTTAAAACCATCGAAATGTTTTACATATGGCTGTCTAGCCAAAACCTACTTCTTGAAGTTAGGAGAAGCAGAGGCCTATGTGATACCAACCATCACTCATATCCGAGCTACATAGCTTTTCTTTCAGACACCAATGTGTAGTCTGGAAAGAACTTTTATACTTGTGGTCACACACTTAGTAATATATTTCTCAGGTATAACTACAATTCACAAACATTCATATTAAACCCCTGACAGGCTTTGTTAGACTGTCATGATCCCTTCATTTCATGATCCTAAATTACCTGAACACTATTGTTTCTCGTGATACTATTCTGTGAAAGGTATAACCAAAATTCCTGAATTTAATTAAAAATAGTTCTCTTATCAGAATATTCATTTCACTTATTTGATGTTTTTATATTTGTTTATTGACATATGTAGTTTTCAATGAATATGTATTGTTGGTTTTGCCAGGATCAATTTGGTTTGCTTCAGAAATGAAGGCTTTGAGTGATGATTGTGAACGATTCATATCCTTTCCTCCTGGACATATATATTCCAGCAAAACAGGTATGTTTTCTCAATTTACGTATTATATAGGGTCAAAACGTTTTTGTTATCAATTTTACCAAAATTTTGTTTCTTTGACTGGGGATTCATATGGTTGAAAGATGTGTGCCATTGTGTTCATCGGGCTTTGCTCTATTTTTTAGCAGTCACTTATTTGTTTTAGTTCTGTACAGGTGGGCTACGAAGGTGGTACAATCCTGATTGGTTTTCTGAACAAATACCATCAACTCCATATGATGCTCTTGTTTTACGTCATGCCTTTGAGGAGGTATGTGCATAATACTTCGAGGATATTTAATTTACTTAAAGTTCACCAATGTAACTACTCACTACCAAACTGCAGTCTTCCCATGCTTCTTCGTCACAGGCCCATTATTTCACCCTCACTAAGAACACTTTAACACTCTTAGGATTTAAGACTTATGATCCAAAAAATAGATTTAAATTTCAAAAAAAAGTCCTAACTGTGTTATATTATTTTATCTTAATTATACATGTTATATTCAGACACCAAAATCATCAGTCCAGTGATATAATTAAAAAGATTCTGACTTAAGCTGTAGAATAGATAGATATATGTACCTTAGACTGGCCAGTACTCAAGCAATGGTGTCATTGTTGTATGACACCCAAGAAAATTCTCCAACCGGTTCCATTTTCATCTGCATAGTTTGAACTCCCACCTGCTGAGCACAAATTTCATGTGACAGTAACATAAGAACAAGTGTCATAATTTGGCAAGTTTTGTAATTGAATCAAGTAAGAATAGATAGATAGATACAAGTGTCATAATTCAGCAAAAATAGATCCAAAGAATAGATAGATACATGCGACGGTACTCTAATTCACACCAAACAAAAAGAGCATTAGGGATAGCTACAACGAAAATCAAATCAACTATTTTATAATTGAATCAAGTAAAATGTTGCAATAAGAAATAAAAGGAGACAAGAGTTTATTTGGGGGATGTTCATATATCATAGAAGAATGACTTAGGTTTAAACTAAATGGCTTGAAGATAAATATCAAATATCAAGTCTGGCATGCAAATAATAGGAAGTGTGTAGAGAATTTAAGATATCTTATTGAATGGAATAACAATATATATATAGGTGAGGCTAGCCTCCTCTCCTATCATTCTAGCCAATGTGGGACTAAAGCCCAATAACACTCTATATATCAACACTCCCCCTCAAGATGGGCGAAAGATATTCACTAAGCCCATCTTGTCACATCCTCTCATCATGTTGATAGAACTAAGCCCCTTTGTCAGTCCGTCTGCTACCTGATCTTTGGTTGGAACATAGCCCAGCTCTAGTTCTCCTTTATCCAGTTTTTCTTTGATGAAAAATCTGTCAATCTCAATATGTTTGGTCCTGTCATGCTGCACTGGATTGTTGGCAATATTAATAGCTGCCTGGTTGTCACACCATAGCTTCATCTTTGCTCCCTGGTCCAGCTTTAGCTCCGTCAGCATATTCTTCAACCACAACAGTTCTGTGACTCCCAAGGCCATAGCTCTATACTCTGCTTCAGCTGTTGATCTGGCCACTACTGACTGCTTCTTACTCCTCCAAGAGACCAAGTTGCCTCCTACAAATATGCAGTATCCCGATGTGGATCTCCTGTCGTCAGCACAGCTAGCCCAGTCAGAATCACAATAGCCCTCAATGCCTACGTGATTATTTCTTCTGAAGATCAGTCCCTTCCCGGGGGCTCCCTTCAAGTACCTCAGAATCTGGTACACTGCGTCCATGTGACCCTTCCGGGGGTCATGCATGTAGCGACTTACTACACTTACCGCAAAGCTGATATCAGGTCGAGTGTGGCTTAAGTAGATTAACTTGCCCACCAATCTCTGATATCTATCCCGGTCAACTGGTTCTCCAGCTTCAGCATCCAGTTTAAACTTCTGGTCTATCGGTGTCGTAGCTGGTTTACATCCCATCATCCCTGTTTCCGTAAGCAGGTCCAGTGCGTACTTCCTTTGAGAAAGAACGATTCCCTCATTATCTCGAGCAATCTCAATCCCAAGGAAGTATCGAAGGGGGCCAAGATCTTTCACCTCGAACTCCTTGCCAAGTTTTACTTTGAGTTGGGCGATCTCCTGCTCATCATTGCCTGTGATAATCATATCATCTACATATACTGCAAGCATGGTGATATGGCCTCCACTCTGTCTGAAGAAGACAGTGTGATCAGCATTGATCTGCTGATATCCCATCCCTATCATTGCTCTCCTGAACCTGTCAAACCATGCCCGAGGAGACTGCTTCAGTCCATAGAGAGACTTCTTCAGTCTGCAGACCTTGCCTTCTGTCTGTTTTGTGCCGAATCCTGGTGGTATCTCCATGTACACCTCCTCTACTAGATCTCCATGAAGAAATGCATTCTTCACATCCAGTTGGTGTAGCTTCCACCCTCCATTGGCTGCCAGGGAGATCAAGGTCCTGACAGTGCTCATCTTCGCCACTGGTGCAAAGGTCTCGTCATAGTCGATGCCGTACGTCTGACTGTATCCTTTTGCCACCAGTCGAGCTTTATAGCGCTCAACCTGTCCATCTGGGTTCTGTTTCACAGTAAAAACCCATTTACATCCAACTGCTCTTTTTCCTTCTGGCAGTCTCACCAGCTCCCAAGTGTGGTTCTTCTCAAGAGCTCCCAACTCCTCGTGCATTGCCGCTTTCCACTTTGGATCATTCTTGGCAACCTGCCAATTGTTAGGTACAGTAATACTATCCAAAGATGCTATAAATGCTCCATGAGAAGAAGATATATGATCATAAGAAACAAACTTAGCAAGATCCCAACCATATCTGTCCGGAGGATTTCCCGCATTGCTGCGAGTAGTCCTTCGTGTAGGTAGTGGTATGGGAGACATCGGAGGAACGATATCACCTGAGAAGGGTGGTGGTGTAGATGAGGAGGATGGTGGTATAGGTGTCTCAGGAGTTGGGACAGGCGCAGGCAAGGGACTTGGCACTGACACTGTAGGTACTGGTCCTGTAGTCTGCTTGTTGTTTCTCCTGTTGTAGGTCAGTAACTCCCCCTGAGCCGTAGGTGTTACACTTCTCGTCTCCTCCCTCTGTTCCACTTCACCTTCATGTTCCTCCTCAACCGTGTCTCTATGCCAAACTTCTAAATCGGTTACCACCAGGTTCTCCAAGTTCTCTATCTCCCCCTCTCGCCTTATACTTGTAGTATGAGGCGTGTTATACGAAGTTCCATCCTGGTGGTAATATGGCTCATGCTCCCGGAAGTGGACGTCCATACTAACAAATTTCTTCTTCTCTACTGGACTCCAGCATACATACCCCTTCTGAGTTGCTGAGTAGCCCACGAAGATGTACTTGACTGCTCTAGGGTCAAGTTTTCCAACGAATGGTCTGTTGTCCTTCACAAAACACACACATCCAAACACCTTTAGTGGAAGTATTCCACTATTATTACCTTGTAATACTTCACATGGAGACTTCCATCCCAGGACTTTTGAAGGCATCCTGTTTATAAGTTGAGCTGCGGTCAACACCGCATATCCCTATAGGTGTTGTGGGACATTCATGTCGATCATCATACTTCTTGCGGTCTCCAGAAGATGTCGGTTCTTCCTTTCTGCTACTCCATTTTGTGCTGGTGTATATGCACAAGAGGTCTGATGCTGTATTCCATGTGCTGACAAGTACTCTGCAAGTGTCCTATTGGTATACTCCGTCCCATTGTCAGATCTCAGTATCTTCACCACTGCATTATACTGAGTCTGGACATATTTATGAAAGTCCCGAAAACAAGCAAATACATCACTTTTGTTCTTCATCAAATACAGCCAGGTGACACGAGATGCACAATCGATAAACGAAACAAAATACTTATACCCATTCATAGTGTTTGTAGCACATGGGCCCCAAACATCAGAATGAACTACCTCAAAGACTGAAGAACTCTTATGACCATTTCCAACATATGAACTCCTAGTAAGTTTTCCTAACTCACATGCATCACATACTAATTTCCTTTTATTTGATTTTGCATACATATCTGGATACAACTTATTTAGAGTATCAAATGAAGAATACCCCATCCTCCTATGATGAAGTATCAAAGTGTCTTCAGTCCTCTGCTGCAGCTCCTCCATTCCAGCCTTCTCTGCCATAGACACCAATGCTGAGTCCAGTCCGTCTTGATCTAGGTACCACAGTCCATCATGCCAAGTGCCAGTCCCAAGTCTTCGTCCCGTCCCTTTCTCCTGGAAGATCACCTTAGGAATATCAAAAGAAACAATGCATTTTAGTTGGAGAATTATAGAACTAATAGACAAGAGACTGACTGGGAAGGATGGAGCATGCAAAACATTGGATAACCTTACTGAACCCGTACAATTAACAGTACCCTTACCGACCACTGGTTGGAAAGTACCATCCGCAGTCTGAATGGTGTCTGTCGATGCTAGGTGAGTGTACGAGGAAAACTTACTAGCATTTCCGGTCACATGCCGAGATGCTCCTGAGTCGATAATCCAGTCTGACATTTTAAGGGAAGACATAGATGCAAGAGCATGAGACTCGTCAGTACCTTCTGATGGATGGGCATACATAGCGGTGTTGCCTCTGAAGAATGGAGTGGATGCCTCCTCTGCTCCGCTCCTCCTGTCTTCTTCGATTGATGTTTTTTGCTTTCTCTCCAGCAGGTCCAGTAGCGCCTGATCCTCCTCAGTAAAGGCGTCGCCAGCTCCTCCATTCCCATCTGCCACCAGCAGGTTTGCCCGATAGCCTCCTCGACCGCCTCGTCGGCCTCCTCGACCACGTCCACGTCCAGCATATCCTCGTCCACGTCCACCACCTGAGTCTCCCTCCTTAGGTGGTTTGGTACAAGCATATCGATGGTGGCCCATCTCCCCACAGTTGTAGCACTGCCGATTCTGTTGCCAGAGCTCTCCCTTGGATCCTGTATCCCCCGAACCGGTAGCTGCTAGTGCTGACTTCACTTCGGGTAAAGCACCTGTCGATGATGCGCCTGTCCCTGTCTGTAATTTGATCCGCGTCTCCTCCTGAATCATGGCTGAGATAGCCTCCTCGAGACTAGGGATCTCTGGCTGGGCGAGGAGTAAGGCGGTCCTCTGTGTGAATGCTGCAGTCAGTCCCTTAAGGAATTTCATCGTCCTCTCCTGCAGACACACCTGTCTCTCCTTGCACTTTGGGTCCCCGCAGCTTGCCCGTTTGGAATGGTGATCATAATCCAGCCAGAGACGTTCCAACTCCGTAGCGTACTCCTGCACCGTCTTCTCGCCTTGTACGGTGTCGTCGATCTCCCCTTTTATCTGGAAAATCCGTAGATTGTTACCTATGCCATCATAGGTTCTTCTCAATTTCTCCCATACGTCTTTCACCATCTCAATGCCATCTACTGTGGAAGCAATAGACTGGACTAAGGAGTTGAGAAGCCAGATATAAATCACCATATGAGTGGATTTCCACTCGTCGCGTCCTGTCGAGCCCTCTTCCGGCTCTGTCTTCTCGTCTGTCAAGAATCCCTCCAGGTTCTTACCTGCAAGGGTTCTTCTTACCCGCCGTGACCAACTCAAATAGGTGGCTGGTCCATCCAACTTCAGATCGATGGAGGGTAGTTCCAACTTTGGCGGTGCTCGTGTCGTGCTTTCACCAGCCGACACCTTTATCAACTTCAGCAACGTCGCCACATCCTCAGCATCCAGCTTCTTGAGGATCTCCTCCATCGATGTTTCTTCTTGATCACGTCGCACTTGCTCCACGACTCACGTTCGTCCTCGTCGTCCTCTCCTAAATCCGAATATGTCTAATTTCATCGGATCTAGGGATCATCGACATCTCCTTGAGATAAATCTCAAGAACGAGCGTGAGGCTTACCTACACCGTAGGAGCTACAGGTGAAATGAATCTCAAGCTTAGGCTTACCTACACCGTAGGTGCCACAGATGAAATAAATCTCACGTTCGGGCGTACCTACACCGTAGGTGCCCTAAAAGTGGTGTGCACGGAGGCAACCACGGCAGCGGCAGTAGCCGGCAGCAGCGCAGCGGCGCACCAGCACGCGGTAGCGGCGGCGGCGCAGCAGCGGGCGGCAGCAGCAGCGGCAGCGGCGCAGCAGCGCGCGGCAGCGGCGGCGGCGCAGCAGCGCGCGGCAGCGGCAGCGGCAGCGGCAGCGGCGCAGCAGCGCGCGGCAGCAGCGGTGGCGTGGGGGGGGGGACAAGATTAGGGTTAGGGTTGGGATGGAAGTAGGTATTCTAAGCAAGTTTAGGCTCTGATACCAGGTAGAGAATTTAAGATATCTTATTGAATGGAATAACAATATATATATAGGTGAGGCTAGCCTCCTCTCCTATCATTCTAGCCAATGTGGGACTAAAGCCCAATAACACTCTATATATCAACAAAGTGTGACTCGAACATACTCGTCTACTATTTAACATAATTATGTCATTATAATGATCTAAAATAAAACAAAAATAATCAACATAAATAACTACATTTGCATCTAAAGTTTAATCATATAACCTGGAAGGCTAGAAATGTGATAAAGATATAGCCCTTGAATGAGAAAATAGATTCAAACCATCACCTTTATTCTAATCTTTTGCAAATATTAGTTTATTCTAAACTTTATTGTGCTTATCCCCTTTATCATCTAAATAAAGTACACATGATAATGGAAACATGAAAAAAAAACTCCATTGTCATTCCCTACCACAAAATAAAGAAAACCTAAAAATTATGATGACTAAAAAATCAGAGCAAATATAATAATCAAAACAGATTTATCATTATAATCAAATAAAATCCCTAACCTATATATACAAACAGATTTATTTTGAACAAAAGTTAATTCCATTCTTCTGCTGTTAAGTGTTACTCCCTAGTCGAGGATGGAAAATTAGCAACAACAAAAATTATCGAACACATCAGCAATTGGAGAAAGGCTTGTCATTATTTGCTCAAAGTTCCTGTATCGATATGGATTAAATTCAAATAATATACTATGTCCACACTACAACAAAAATTCCTTTAATGAAGGCCACCGATCGATTTGGGAGCACCAAAATTTAGGACTTTAATTAGGGAAAAACCCAAAATTTAAAATTTTTGTTAAAAAAATAAGGGATTTAAACGCCGTCGCTCGATTCTGGAGCGACTAAAATTTAGCCGCAAGCATGCAAAGAGATAGAGGTGAACATGAAGAAATCCAAAGAGAGATTGAAACAAACTTACAAAAAATGGAAACTATAGCCCAAAAAGTGAAAATATCCTCGTCTTCACCTCTGGATCTCCATCTTCACCATGGATCTCTACGTCTTCACCTCTGAAGGAGAGAAAGAGACTTAAAATACGTAGGAAGCCAAAAGAGAGAAAGAGACGTAAAAAAATTTGCAGCGGCCACAGACGGAGAGAGTCCGCAGGAAGCCAAAAGAGAGAGGGAGAGACTTAAACCAACGACAATAGAGAAATTTTACCTCCGGATCTCTTCGTATTCACCGCTGATCTCTTCCGGCCACAGATGGAGAGAGGCTGCTGCGAAATTTTTTTTTTGGGAGAAAGGGGTTTAGGTTTTACTCAGTTGAGAGAGAAAGGGGTTTTATTGCACGGTTGAGAGAGGGGTTTGGGTCCGCGGGAAGCCAAAACTTAGGGAGGGAAAATTTTGGAAAAAATTTCGGTGGGATATTTCATGTGGACCCATCTAATCTTTTGAATCTGCAACAAATAAATATAGTTGTTAAATGTTAAATTTACAATATTTATTCTAAATTGTTGTAAAAAAAATAAGGTTCACAACATTTAATTATAAAACGTTGTTATGATCAATATTCTACAACGTTTTCATTAGAAACATTGTTAAAGATCTAACTTTTTACAATATTTTTAGAAGACGTTGTAAATGAAACGTTGTTAAATAGGTTTTTTGTTGTAGTGTGTACAACAGTAAATCAAAGTGCAGTGTCAATGTCAGAACATGTGTCAAATGGTGTCATAGCAAAGTTAATACAGTGAATCAAAGTGTCGAATGGGTGTGCAAGATGTGTCAGAGTGTGTCAAGTGACTGTTGTGTCAAAAACAAGTGTGTCCAGTAAGCAATGCAATAGAACATGTGCAACAGTGGTGTGTGCGTGTCCCCGACCGCACAGAACCAAATCTGTGGGTTGAACCACAGTTCGAAAACAACTCCATGAGAAGCCCTACTACCTAGGTTAGATGTCAGTCACTTCCCCTACTCGAAACAGTCACGAGGAAGTGAAGACGTGTCGTGTCGAGTTTATACAAGATTGCTAAGCAGCATTCACAAGCACTTTTTAAAAAGGAATTCACTTTTTAACTGTTTGATTGCACTTGTGAGGAAAATAATTAGTTTATCAACAATTTTTTAACTGTTGGGCAACACTTTTTAACTGTTAGATTTGAGTATCCAGTACCTTCAATCCAGAGAGAGAAAAGTTCAATCAAATAAATAAATAAATGAGTAAGGTGAATAACAGTTTATGATAAGCTGATTAAAGGACAACCTTTTGGAGTACAAACTAAGGAATTCTATAGAAAGTGAGACCATACAATTTTCCAATGAAGCAATGCACTATAATACGTTCATTCATCAAAATTGAATAAATTTTGAAGGTTAGGGTTGTCATTCAAAATAGATTGATAGTCGGTAGGGATGCTTATCATGTCAACTTGTTTAGTTAGCCTCTTGTCACCCTCATTTCCCGTATTTCCCGTATTTCGTATTTATACTCGTATCTGGATTTTTGGCATGTATTTTTATTTTTTTCTCAAACTTGTGGGATTTCGATATTTCTCGTATTTTGGGTTTTGGCATGGCTCGGTTTTATTTGGATTGGTTCGATTTTATGTGAGTTGGATCACCTTAACCTATGCTACCCCTCAACCCACCACAACTCACCCTCTTTATAACCCCCACCTACCACTCTCTCTCCTCATAATAACCACCATTTATTTCCTTCTTCTTCTTCTTCTCCTTCCTCCACCACTCTCCCAACCCTAGGCAAGTGCACATTGCCACTTCATGAGAGCCCTATTTTCTTGGTTCATTTGTTAGATTAGGACATGGTGATCAACATTAGAACTTGGTGTTTTGTGAATTGGAGTCTCCTTTGCTCTAGATCTAAGTTTTCCTATTTTTGGGTTTTGCATAATTTGAGCTATTTTAGTTGGTTTTCTCTGAGTTTTGATGTTTCCATATGGAAGAGCATTCAGTTTCACCCAAATTGGAACTTTGGAAATCCGAATTTGGAGTTCGGATGGCCAAGTTATGATGCTGTGTAGCCTTGAGTTCAACCATAGTGTTCTTGCTGTTTGGAGAAGACAGTGAGCAGTGTACGGAGCTGTTTAGCTTACGCAAACTGAGCTGCGCGCACTCTTTAGCGTGCGTACGCAGACTTGGGTACACTTCCTGTTGGAAGCGTGTCTCCTTGAGCGTGCGTGACTTTTCACCTACGCTGCTCTCTCAGCGTGCGTGACTTTTCACCTACGCTGCTCTCTCAGCGTGCGTGACTTTTCACCTACGCTGCTCTCTGTAGCATGCGTGACTTTTCACCTACGCTGCTCTCTCAGCATACGTAACTTTTCACCTACGCTGCTCTCTCAGCGTGCGTGACTTTTCACCTACGCTGCTCTCTGTAGCGTGCGTGACTTTTCACCTACGCTGCTCTCTCAGCGTGCGTGACTTTTCACCTACGCTGCTCTCTGTAGCGTGCGTTACTTTTCACCTACGCTGCTCCCTTGAGCGTGCGTGACTTTTCACGTACGCTGCTCCCTTGAGCGTACGTGACTTTTACGTACGCTGCTCCCCTTGAGTGTGCCTTGGTACGCAGACTTGAGTGTGCCTTGGTACGCAGACTTGAGCGAGCCTTGCGTGCGTGCTTTTGTGCGTACGCAGCTTCCCTGCGTGCGTGCTTTTGCAGGTATGTTGCCCCTTGACCCCTTGCTTAATCCATTGGCTCTTAGAGTTTTGGTTTTATATCTTTAAGCTTGGCTCTTCTATAACCCTATACTTTGATATTTTATTAGATATTTTATTTCCATTTTGTATCCTTACGCCTTTTGTCATGAACTTGATTTTACTTAATATGTTTGGAATGACTATTGTACATGGCTTGGTATGACAGGGAACTTGCATAACACGACAGTGACCCGTAGTGGTGCACTCCTGACATGACCAACCTGACATGATAGTGGCCCGTGACGGCGCACTCCTGACTTGACATGACCTGATAACTTAGCTTGACCTGTCTTGACACCGTGGGTGGTTCTTTCTTGCTTGCTTGTTAAATCCACTTGTCCAGTCTCACATCATGTCTAGGATGGGACTCCTGAGTACCACGGTCAGGAGCACCTACTAAAATGGATTAAGGTTAATAACTAGAATAACACAGTAGTCATGAAGAGATAACACAGCTACAGGCAATCCCGTTACCTGGGCGCTCTTGGGATCTGTAGCCTGCCGTCGAGTAGGGCACATTTCTAGCACACCGTCGCGTGTTGAACCCTCTAAGTCACCTAAGGGTACATGCATCTCCTGGACGATGTACCCACCTGAATTCAACCCTAATCTTTCGTCCTGGGTAACCTGGATGGTCTGCAGGGCTTGTGGCTGTGGAACAATCTCACTGCATCTTGTTAGTAATTAGGCCTGTGATAACCCTAGTTAGTTAAAGTAGTAAGCCGTAGGATCTGCTTGGCCGTGAATGATTGAATGAGGTATAACCAGTCTAGTCATGTCTTGATGCAGTACAAGATTGCTTCCTGTCTTGATTTCTTACATTATTATCTTGTCGATAAATGGTGGAAAACCAAGTTCTGTTCAGACGAAGGGTTACAACCCCGGTCCTTGTTTGGTTTACGGGTTGTAACCTGGCTATCGGAATAGTTCCATAGTTATCTCGTCGTATATCATCCTGACATATTTTTATAATTCTAGTTTTAATATTAGATTTTCTTGTGCTATTTATTGGCTTTTGTTCTTATTTCGTGGCCCCCTTGTGGCACTTGCTCTTTCTGGGGTTGATCCAGCTGGTTTTGTGTGGCCAGATTTCGGAGCAGCACCCGAGGATCTACCAAGCTTCCAGCCCAATGGTGACAACTAGACGGAACCCGGGCCAAGAGTAGGTTTTCCTTTTGTTTTGCCCACTTTATTGTAAAATTATTCTTTTGAGGCGTTTAGCCGACGAGCACCTGTTAGCTCGCAGCACTTTTACTTACTGTCTGCCTACAGGCTGTAAACATGATTGACAAATCCTAGGGTTGATCATGTACGACTAAACTCTTGCTAGTCCTAACATTTTGTAACGACTAGCTTCATGATCAGCTGAATATGTAATATTTGGGATGCATTATTATTGTATATTTAATGATCATACATCTTGCGACTTTACTTACTTGTGGTGATTGAGACACTAGGCTTGTTCATGACCATAAGTGACTGTTGGCTTGTAGAAAACCCTCACATATCTAGACAGCCGTGACCGTATAACGAGATGGTTTCCATTTCAATATACGTAGCTGGCTATGTCTGCCCCCGCTCTCCAGTATTCTGGTTCTGGGGCGTGACACCTCTTGGGCGTATGTAAAACCATGTGCCACCCATCTTCCTTTTGATCTTTTGAATAGAATACTCCACTGGCTTCTCGAGCTAAAATAAATGGATCCTCCTCCACTTTTTCCTTGTTCTTGAGCTTCTTCAAATTTACCATCACAAGGTTCCAAATAGGATCAACCTTACATCTATTTTTTGAATCCTCCACCTTGACCCAATCACAATAAAATACAGTCTCCTTAAAATCTATGTAGTCCAACTCCAATATATCTCTAATTATTCCATAGTAAGTCATCATTCCTTCCTTTAGATTTTTGTCTTTTCGACCAGCAACAAAAGTAGTATAAGCCTTCATAGATACACCACTATCCTGAGTCACCAAATTTGTATCGGAAGAACTTGACGAAAAGACAAAACCATTGACACAATATTTATTGTATCTTGTTGCCTTATACATTGGACCATTGGCTAATCTCCATAAGGTTGTATTAGTTTCCCCGACCTTCTGTAACTGTATTGCAAAAGATTTTACTAGTCAAAAAACTTAAAAAGTGACACACAAACTATTAAGAAAATGCTACTTAGCTTAGGTAAATTACCTCATCACACAACCAAGGAATGAATTCCTTGATTGATGTGCTCGTCTTAGTAGCCCAATCTTTTCGAATCTGGACAGTCGTCCTTCAAAAATATTCTGCATACTTACTGCATAAATTCACAACAATCAAAATAACTCATACTCTTAACAAATATAATAGTCATTTAACTAAATATATGGATAAAACCTACTCTTCCCAATCGTCCAAGTCTTCAAGTCGGTTGAGTACCCACTTTTGTGCTTGTTCAAATTGTACATTGTTTAGCTCAATGACTTTTCCAACATATAAAGGTTTCTCATCTGTAAAGTCAACATCCTCATCCAACCAATCTTCTCGAGTCGACTTATGAGTACCAATGCTTGTATTTGGCATATATTCCATGCAATACATCACAGATTCATCTGCAAGATAAGACTCTGCTATAGAGCCTTCTATGTATCTTTTATTGAGGGTATACTCTTTATACCGCTTCATTAATCTGCCATGACATAATTAAAAAGTTATATTAAATAGAATAAGTGAAATTGCATTAAATGCAAAACATATTTTCTTAAAAAAGTAAGATAGTATACCTTTCAAATGGGTACATCCATCTGAATCTAACTGGGCCACATGCCAAAGCCTCATCTGCCAAATGAATCATACAATGCACACTTATGACAAAAAAGGAGGGAGGAAGTTCCTTTTCAAGAATACACATTGCTTCCACCAATGCCCTCTTTGCTTTACGGAGTTCCTCCTTATTTACCACTTTAGCAAATAAGATATTAAAGAATAAACTGATTTTGTGAATAGCAATTCTCAAGTCCTTCTCCTTTTAAAAAGCATGTTTAAGCAAAACTGGAAGCAAGTGTTGCATAATCACGTGATAGTCATGTGATTTAAGCCCCCTTAGTTCTGGAGGTTGGACAGTCACCAAATTACTTAAGTTGGAGGAAAATCTCGTAGGTAATTTTAAATCTTTCAAGCAACGACAAAGTTCTTCCTTCTCCTCCTTAGTTAAGGCATATGACGCCTTTGGCATTGAAGTTTTTTTGGTGTCTTTTTCTTCTACTAACCACAATTTCTTATTGATGCCCAGTTTCTTCAAATCTTTTCGTGCCTTCAACCCATCTTTTGTTTTTCTGGTGACATTCATCAATATGCTTAATAAGTGATCAGTGACATTCTTTTCCGTATGCATGACGTCGATGTTATGACGAACCTCAAGGAACTTCCAGTATGGCAAATCAAACAAAATTGACCTTCTCGACCATGGAGGTGCAATAGTAGAATTAACATCCATATTGACATCTTCATCTGCCACAACCTTACATTTTTTTACCAATGTTCTTACTCTTTCTTCTTTTGACGGTGGCTCTACTAACCCTTGCATATCATTACTATTAAGAATTTCATAAATTTGTTGTTCCACTTCATCACCAGATAATCGTCGTGGAGTTGGTCGATGATCTATAGTCTTGTTGAATCTTTTATCATTTCTGAACTTGTGGTCGGGCCTTAAAAATCGACGATAGCCTCGATAACATATTTTATTTGAGTCTTCAAGATGCTCAGAGTCAACATCATCGGCGCATACTGGACAAGCCTTATAGCCATGAATATTGCAGCCAGATAGTGTTCCATATGCAGGTAAATCATGGACCTCCCATATCAACATTGCTTTCATTGTAAAAGAGGTTTTAGTAAATGCGTCCCATGTCGGCACACCATTTACCCATAGCTCTTTCAATTCATCTATAAGTGGTTCTAGAAACACATCGATATGTTTGTCTGGTGATTTGGGCCCTGATATTAATAAAGTCAACAATGAGAACTCCTTTTTCATGCACATAGATGGTAGAAGATTTAAAGGTCCTACAATCATCGGCCAACAACTATAAGTGCTGCTTTGAGTTCCATGTGGGTTAAAGCCATCAATTGATATTGCAAGTCGTAAATTTCTAGCCTCGGCGGCAAAATCTGGCCAATTGACATTAATTGAATCCCATTGACCTGAGTCGCATGGATGTCTCATTAGATTTCCATCAGTTTTTGCCTTCTTATGCCAAGTCATTGCATCTGCGATCCAAGGAATGCTAAAGAATCACTTTAGCCTTGGAATCAATGGAAAATATTTCACAAATTTTGCTGGCTCTTTTTTGACACCTTTTTTTACCTCAGAGTCATGCTCAAAGACAAGCTTATACCTGCTGACTCCACATTTGGGACACATATGATGTTGCTTGTATTCCTTCCAATATAGGATACAACCATTTCTACATGCATGTATGGTTTCACATTCCATTCCCAAGTCCTTAATCATGTTCTTCATTTGTGGGTAATTTTTGGGAAGATTGCAGTTTTCTACAAATAAAGACTTTACCCAATCCAATATAGCAGTCACGCTATTCCCAGTCAAACTGTGTCGTGTTTTCAAATTCTGTAGCTCGATAATGGTAGACAACATTGTCTTACCCTTACGACAACCATTGTACAGAGGTTGTGTTGCCATCTCCCTGTATTTTTTGTATTTTCTACTCTCATTCATCTCGGTCTCAGAACCAATAGTTTGATCGCCTCCTACTCCACCTTCAAGTGTAATATTCAAGTCTTCTAACTCGTGCTCATTCCCTCAATTATTCACATTGAAAACATCATCAACAAGTTCTTCCATCATAGGTTGATCAGCTTCTTTAATTGGGTCGAGTTGTATTGTTGTAGACTTATGGCCCATCGATTTTTCTCCATGTTGATCCCATAGCACATAGCTCTGATCAATACCATTTGACAACAAATGAAAGCTGATTAAATCAAGCTCTATGTGTCCCTTCGAGTTTCTGCATCGAACACATGGGCATAAAAACGGTCTTCTCCGTTAGCATTCTCCTTGACAAAATTCATAAATTGTTTGGCACCTTCAATATATTCTAAGTCCCCCCGTTTGCTCATCCATGACTTGTCCAAAGGCATTTTCTATACCAAAATAAATCTTTTTATAAGATAGATCTGTAGAAAATAAAAACAAATAAAGTAAATACTCAATAAATTCATAGGAATATATTTCAATTATATTAAGGATCTCCAAGATGTATGACATGTGTCAAATAAATTAAATTATTTGAAGACTTATAGATTAATATATTTCCTACTAAAACACCCTGAACTATCGCCAGACATTTGAAAGTAAAATATTTTCTACTAAAAGTGTGCATGCTAACCAAGAAGCCTTGTTGATCAATTGTAATGAGCTACGCTTGTTACCATAACACCTGAATAAAAATATTACATCTGTATGATGGACTATCCAAGAACTATGTTGCAGTTACATGTATATGATACGAAACGTCCCTAAGGCACTAGCCTAGTAGTAGTGCGGGAGGCCGTCCAAGCATAGGTCTCGGGTTTGAATCCTCCTCCGGGCTGCTGGGTGGCTTTGGGCCACGGCTCGGCTTGGAGAAAGGACACCTCAAAAGAAAAAGAAAAAAAAGTATATGATACGAAATTGTACGAACACGAACGGCATACCCTGGTGTATTCTGGAGTGTCTGTATCGTGTTTGATACACATCCAACATGTACATGATATGGTTCGGTACCAATTTCAGACTATCCCTGCTTCCTAGTAGGAGTGTCATTACTTGTAATAATTGATAAATGGTATATTATATGCATATGTTAGAACCATAGTCCTATTTTTAAAGCATATGCCCTACGGAACCCTACTGTGGTAATGTGTTATGTTGAGAACCTATACATTTTGGAAGACATAATCATTTAATGTCAAATAGAGCATCTGGAGTGATTTTTCTTTGGTACAAGATTGAAGCCAAAGGAAAGTCATGAAGAGAATCATTTGGAGCAATTTTTAGTAGATTTCTTCTAGAAATTGTCATTGATGTCGTATAACTGATTTACTTGTCAAGTGAATTGCATGGTTCTACTTGTGTATATAACCATATATATAAAACTATGTTGCACGAACACAGGAAAATTTTGGCTGTATCGTATCCGTACCCTTATCCGTCTCCGTACTCATGCAATGTATATTGTATCATGTATCATGTATCATATATCATGTATCAGTATCGTGTCCTTATCCGTATCCATGTCCTTATTTGGACAACATACATATAAAATCTGCTCCCGAATCATAGATTTTTACAGAATTAAAGCAGACTGTAACATTCAAGGTCTTTTTAAAACAAGAATGTCAATACAAAAGTGTAGTTTACCTATAAAGCAAGCTCAGATTGAAAGAAAAATCATCAAATCTAATAGCTCCAATCTACATTGGAACAGTTAGAGTAGGAGGGAGCTTTAGTGGATGATATGCATTTTTGAATTCAGAAGGTTGTTTGGGAAGAGTAAAACAAGATCAACAAAGGTGGAGAAGGAGAGGGAAGCTTATCACAGAAAAATATAAAAGTTTGGATCTTTTATGAGTCTGTGAAGTAAATAACCTATTTAGACTTAATACGAGGAAAATTCTTAAGCTTATTACTCGATCTTGAGCATTTGGTCACAGTTTTGTGAAACTAATAGGTAAAGGTTTCATGATATCAATGAAAGTCGACTTGGGTCGTGCAGATGAGCTTGGGTCGTGCAGATGAGCTTGCTTTGTTCATGTTTGATTACACTCGTCACTTTGGTCTTCTGTTATGTTGCACGGGCACTGCAAAATGGTGTCCATATTTGTATCTCGCAGTAGGAGCAAATCCAAATGTCAATAATCCCAAGATCTTATGTAATCAAAACAGCACATGTTCCAAAAAACTTTAGACAGGCTGAAGTAATATGAACAAGAAGTTACATTGACAGTAGCAAATATAATTAATGTCAAGAGTATCGAGATATAAATCACTTTGTGCTCTATGGACCTCATCATTCCAATTTTACCGATACAATTTCTGGAGACCAAATTATACAGGTCAAAGAGGGATTAGTTCCTGAGCTACATTATATTAGATGTCATCTAGTTTCAATGGTAATGTAGAGAGGTTAAGAGCAACTGTACTGGTAGATTATATACTTTCTAGGTGATATGGATATACAGGGTTCTGGCTCAAGTTTACACTTAACACTATTACTTCCACTTTCATGTTTAATTATGTCTATATTCATGTAATTTGTAAATTGATCATTGTACAGCTCAAGGATACTCAGAACGAAATTTATATAAGAACTTGAAGGACTCTTCTATGCAAACAAGTTACATCATGAAATACTTATCAATTGTGTATCCCAGTCCCGGTCCCAATTTTTAAATCCCCAAATTCGCTCCCGTCCGAAAATAAATCGGGTCCCGTAGGGTTCGAAGAAAATTGACATCCATATCCATAAGGAGTTATTATTCCTTTTGCTTATGAGAAAATTTTCCTTTGGTGTATAATTTTCTAGGATCTGTGCACATAGAGAGAATCAAAGTAACTTGTGTAAATTGGGGAAATAAGAAAAAAAAATACAGTACTTAAATATGTGGAAAAAATATGCATACTAACATACGGAGATAGAGAGGCATGGTGAAATAGAAAAATTAAAGAAAAAAATAGAGGAAATAGAAAGAATAAACCTTCCTCGATGGATGACGGCAAGCCCTTCAAACCCTTTTCTCCTGAGATGCAAATCTTCCTCAATGGCAATCGTATGCTTATGGCGAACCCTTCCTCCTTGATGGCGATCGGCTCGAAGATCCTTTCTCTGGCGATTTGTTCGAAGATCCTTCCTCTGGCGATCGGTTCGCCTCTGGCGATCGGTTCGAAGATCCTTCCTCTGGCGATCGGGGGCGATCGGACAAGAAAATAGAGGAAGGTGAAATATTAATTTGGAGGGAGATTTAGATGTTCTGGAGGGAGGAGAAAACTTTAAGAGAGAGAAAAAAAAGATCGGCATGTTTTGGAACGTTTAGGTTTTGCTCTACATATAAGGAGAAAAATATTTGTTTTTTTGGACGTATGCTTTATTTGGTAATTACTTAATATGCACATGGTATTATCTCAATTTGGAACATATTAAGAACACTAAAAAAGCATATCTAAATAAATATTTTTTCTAAAAAATAAAATAAAATATATTAGGAACATTTTTTTGCTCCGGAACATATTTAATATGTTCCAAAACCTAGGAACAAAAAATAAGTGTTTCAGATTGAAAAATACCTAGCATTTCTAATTTGCCAATTTGGTGTAGTGCCCTTTAGTCACATCGTCCCGTCTCCGTCTTCCGCAAAGTCAGTCACCCTTCCTGTTGAAATCCGCTCGCGCATCTTCTTCAGGAATGAGTCGTCCTTCTGTGCGGTCTTTATCTTGCTAAGCAGGCTCGATCCTAACTTCAAATGAACTAGGTGCATGTATCGATACTCAATTTCGAGTTCGATACCTATTGCTTCAAGGTCTCGCCGTATCTCTTTATTTATGGCTAGTGTTTCCATAAACATTCTGTTAAGCGCATCGGCTACCACGTTTCCCTTGCCTGGCGAATACTCGATCGTTAGCTCATAATCTTTTATGAGTTCGAGCCAACGTCGCTGCCGTAGGTTGAGTTCTCGTCGCATAAACAAGTATTTCAGGATTTTATGATCTGTGTAGATTCTGCAAGCCACGCCATAGAGATAGTGCCGCCAGAGTTTCAATGCAAATACGATCGTCGCCAATTCTAGGTCGTGCGTCGGGTAGTTTTTCTCGTGCTGCTTCAACTGCCGTAAAGCGTAGAGATGACTTTATCTCTCTGCATGAGTACGCACCCGAGGCAAGTTCTTGATGCATTGCTGAATATTTGAAAGCCTTCTGGACCGTCTGAAAGTGCAAGGATTGGAGCTGAGACGAGCCGTTGCTTCAACTCTTGAAATCTGGATTCACAGTCGTCACTCCATTCAAATACTACTCCTTTCTGGGTGAGGCGAGTCAGAGGCGACGCTAGTTTTAAAAAGCTTCGCATAAATCTTCGATAGTAGCCGCTAAGCCCAGGAAACTCCGAATGTCGCTAGCCGAGGTAGGTCGTTTCCAATCTACCACCGCTTCAATCTTCTTTGAGTCAACCACGACACCTTCGGCAGAGATTACATATCCGAGAAATGTCACGCTACTCATCCAGAACTTGCATTTACTCTGCTTGGCATATAGTTTGTTTTTACGCAGAGTCTGCTATACCATCTTCAAGTGTTCTGCATGCTCTTCTCGATTCTTTGAGTAGATAAGGATATCGTCGATGAACACGACTACAAATTTATCGATTTGAGGTCGGAAGACTCGGTTCATCAGATCCATAAAAGCGGCTGGGGCATTCATCAAACCGAACAGCATGACTAGGAATTCGTAATGACCATATCGAGTGCGAAAGTCAGACTTTGATACTGTTTGCCATTAAAATTCTTTGATTGCAAATTTTAATACAAACAGAACAGTGTTACAATATAGGACTTAGATGTAGTCCCAGGAGTACACTTTTGTTTATCTGGGTCCCTTGTGCCGATGGAGTGAGTGGTAATGTATTGACTCCGTTGACAATCTGACGACGGTTATCGGTTCTCTGAAGGTCTGAATTGCACTGGGTGCTGGAGCTTGCTGAGAGGAGGAAGACGTTGAGTGTCTGTATCTGCCTCTCTGGTGGTGCGAAGTCTCTGTGTGTTCGTTGTGTAGGTAGATATGTGTATACGTAGGTGTAGAAGAAGGAAATTGTCCCCCTCTTTATATAGTCTGCAGGCTGGCTGCTCATGCGCGCATGTAGAATGCGCCTGTACGCGGGGACGCCACATGTTGATTGCTGATGGAGGCGCATGGAGATGCGCCCTGATTGAGGGGTTGAATTCTTCATACTGCTGTTGTGGGCCGGCACGTAGTAGAGAAAAAGATCTTTATGTTGCTGAGATTTCGGATGAGTCGAGTCAAAGGACACGTGTCATCGACCCATGGCTCAGAGATCTCTGATTTGGTGGAGAATGATCTGGTAGGATGCGCCTAGGATTGGACGCATGAGTAGACTTTGGCTCGTAACCTTTAGGAGTCACGAACCATTCTGGGCGCATGGCTTTTGAGGCGCATACAAAGCTTCAGTAGTGACTTTACTCCTGTCTTTTGGGATCAGGGAGAAGTCTGGGGTACATAGCTTTTGAGGCGCATGCAGAGTTTTAACAGTGACTTTCCTTCTGTCTTTAGGGATCAGTGAAAAGTCTGAGGCGCACAGCTTTTGAGGCGTATGCAGATTTGGGCGCATGGCTGCGGAGGCGCATGCGAGTGGTTGAGTGGCCATGTGGCAGTAGCCGTCGGAGGGAAGTAATGATGATGCTGACGTTGGCGATGCTTCATCTTCTGAAAAAGCTGCCGACTGTTCAGACTTCGGGAGGCGTGCTGCCAACTCTGTCAGTTCAGCATTTAATATTTGTGACATTTGATGGACAGCTGAGTGGGCGCATCGGTTGGCGTTCCACTAGGCGTATAGGGACGCATGGGGGGCGCATCCCTGTGATGTGCTTGGTACTAAGGGCACGTCTGTGTGATGCGCTCGATATTGAAGGGCGCGTCTGTGTGATGTGCGGTCTGGCCGGCACATCCGCTTCGTTAGACGTCTTTAATGGTGCGACCGTTACGTTCTTCGAGTGCTTTAAATAGCCGTTTTGACTTAGCTGAATTCGAAGCGTCCGGTTCATCCATTTATTGCAAATTTATTGCACGGAATTCGGAGAGCCATCCACTTGGCACATGGGTTTGATTTGCCCGGCCTATAAATAGTGGCATGGAGAGAGTTTGCTTCTCGTTCTCTCACGTTCTTCCAAAATGAACTTGTTTACTCGGATGCATTCTCTTGACGAGATGCTCCCGAGGGTGAAGATGCGATGCAGTGTCTTCGTTAATGTACTTGAAGGTGACTGTTACATCCAAAAGTCGGAGTCGAGGGCTTCTGAGGCAGGCGGAAGGTGCCTGTTGCATCCAAAGATAGGGATGCTCGAGCCTCGTCTTCGTTGTGCAGGAAGAGCCGTAGATCGGAATGGCGGTGCTGCGGCTTTGGTGGCTCTTTCTTTCTTCAAAATGGGTGTAGCCCATTCAGGTTGTGTTGAAAGCTGCTCCTTTGGCCGCGGTTTCGATCACGATCTTCCTTGGTATTTGGAGGCTCTTTCGAAGCCTCCCCTGGCCACAAGTTGGCTTATGGTTCTTTTCCCTTCCTTGGCTAGAGGGTTGATTGCCACCCTTGTTCTGCTCAATAAATGCTTTATTAGTCGAAGCATTTAGACGGCGGTGAGCCTGGCTGGAAGAGCGGCACATAATTGGGCTGCTGAAGGGATACACATAACTGGGATGCACATAACTGAGCTGCTGAAAAGGATGCGCCTTGCTGAAGACGCATGGTGGGATGTGCCTGGCTGAGGGCGCATGTTGATTGCTGCGCCTACTTGAGGATGCATGTTGGCTGCTGGCTGTAGACTTAGGATCTTTTTTTGTAGAAATTCTCCTTTGTACAGTCTTTCTTAGACATGTAATAGACTTTTATATGTTAAATAAAAAGTTCTCTTTCAATGTCTATATTTGTTGCTTTATGCTGTGAAGTACTTTGTCCAAGCTTTGGCGCATGTAGTCTGGCGCATAGACTTTCTGGTTCTGAAATTTCATGCTTCTACAAGACCCCCTTCAAAGTTTTTAAAACCTTTGGATAAGTTTTGGAATACTTTGAATAAGAAGCATGGTAGTGGAGACGCATGACCGTCGGGGCACATAGATACTCCGCGCATCAGTGATGGGGCGTATGCTCCGCTCAGTTAATGCAAATGATGACGTCTCGGTAACCAAAAAAGATTAATGATGATCTTTTTAGTTTTCTTTGTGGTTATCTTTTCACAGAACCCGAGGCGACGGCTGAGATCACACATCATCGGTTCACGCGTGCGACCAAGCACTATAAATAGGTGAGAGATGGAGGGAGAGAGAGAGTTCTTCTTCTCCTTACTTTTGCTTTCTTTAGAGTTCTTCTTCAAAAACCCTAACTTTTCTTCTTAAAGAATGGCTCCCAAGACTCCTCGCGGCGGTGCTGGCAAGGGAAAGGAGCTGGCGAAGTATGCCGAGGAGGATGCTCCTATCACCATTGTGACTCCGGCCGACGTTCGGCCCGCTGTGACGGGTGGGTGTCGTCTCTTCCACTACTTTCTTTGTTCAGACGATCCTTGGATCATGCGACTGAGTTGGTGTGCCCTAACTCTCTGCTGCCGACGCGTATAGACTTCTGTCCGCGCCGAGGTTTTATCCCGCCGACGTGCATAGGTTTAGGCCTTTATCATGCACCGAGGTTTAACTGCGGACGCGCATGGGTTCCCACCCTGATGATGCGCCGAAGCCTCTTGCTGACGCGCATGGGTTCATACCCTGATGATGTGCCGAAGCCTTTTACTGAGGCGTATGGGTTTACACCCTGATGATGCGCCGAAGCGAGGCGCATGGGTTTACACCCTGATGATGCGCCAGGTTGCTTTGACACACTTTGTCTTTTTGCCTGACTTTTGATTTTTGTTGTACCAGTATCGATGACGATTCCTTTGCTGAATGAGGTCCTTCTGGATGCTTCCCTTTGTCAAATGGGAGTGGATTTTGACGAGGCGGTTATCAACCTTGCCAAGGATGCTATCTTACAGGATCAACCTCCTGAGAGAGTGCTGCAGATCCAGAACCAGTTGCCGATTTTCCTCCAGAGTATGATGGAGAGCGAAAAACTGAAATCTGCTGAATCCGAGGATGTGACCTTCTTAAAACCTGCATTTTTGTTCGGTGACCGCCTGATCTCTACTGAAGCGAAGATACTGAAGGTCAAAGAAGACTGGTTCTTTTCTGCAAAAGGCATGGTGCTGTACATGCGACAACTTGACCGCCAGTTGCCGCTGACGGCCTTCTATCGTTTAGTTTCGAAGAGAAGGATGCCCTGGGAGCTTACTCCTTCTCAAGTAGGGGCCCTGGGGGGTGCTCTTTCGATTGATGCTACCTCGAATCAGAGGGATACCCTGGCTGCTTCACGAATCGGTGCCTCGTTTAGTTGCCGAACTTTGCGTCCTGGGAGCCTCTACAGTGAAGTCCCTAATGACACTTTTGCCTTCAGTGCCTCAACCTTCGTAAGTCGGATGCTGACATCGAGGGTCATGTATCCGAAAGGTGGCTTTAGGGTTGAAGGTTGGTGTCATCATATCTCGAGGTGGGACGAGTTGACCATTTTGGTGCTTTCGAAGGTCAAGGCTGAGCTTAAGGAGATTGGGCTGACAGCCGCTATCCGTGCCACACAGGCTGACGTGGATCTCAATAAGCCTATGTTCCTTGCACTCTTGGAATTGTTCAATACCCAGACTGGCACCTTCTATACTCCAGTGGGAGAGTTGGGGTTGGCTCTCCACGAGATGTATGAAGTGTCCAAGCTTCCCTGGGGCTCAGAACCGTACGAGGAATATTTCCCGTCGAATGAAGAGATCCAGGTTCTGGAGAATAAAGACTCGGAGATGATGGCCGTTTTCAAAGAAGTGGCGAGCCATCATTATTTGATGCACCGGAAGGACAAAGGCAAGACCCAGCCTCATGTGACTGCTTGGAGGGATTATGTTTTCAAGCAGGATTTGGCGGACCCCTCAAGGATTCGGTTTACGACTCCGCAAGGGCTGAAACCTGCAGAAATGACTTCTGAAATAAGCCGGCTGGACGAGAGGACTCCTCGTTCCTATGAAAGTGGCGAGAATGCGTATAGCTGCTTCTGGCACTGTGCGCACCGGATGTCGTCTAAGGCGGTGCTGACGGCATACTTGATGATATGGCTTCGAGATTGTGTGTTTGCAGGCAAATCTGGTGCAGTGGAGAGGGTACACCGGAACCTTAATTTGCCTGCCGTAAAGTTAGCTTTTGGACGTCCTTTAGCTCTCCTTCCCGCGATGGTGTGTAACCTGTTGCAGGGTTTGAGGACTTTTGCTGATGACGTAATCCAGGGGAGAGAAAAAAATGACAACTTTCCCCGGGCTGAACTGCCATTCCATTATCTTATGGGATGGCTGATTCTGCACCATCCGAACGTGATGAGTCCAGGTCCAGAGGACGATCATGTTGAAGGAGATGCCTTTATCCGCCGCTTCTACAAGAGGAAGTGGTTACACACTGGCGTCCCCGTTTGTAGGAGAGTTTTTTCCTATCTACAGGGGTGGGAGATTGCCAAGGTTGGCCCCATCTTCAAAGATTTTGAGGCTGATCAAGATTTAGTCGACTCTGGTGAAGACGCGATTACTCTGCCGAAATGGGGTTTTCGTTGGTTGCAAAGTATTCGACCTTCTCACTTGGTCTATCGGAACTAGAATAGGTGTTATCTGGAGCCATATCTGCCCAGCCGGTTCGCTCGCCAGTTTGGCTATACCCAGCTAATGCTACGGAATCCCAGTAACAGTCTGGGGTTCATCGGGAGCTTGCTGGATGGAGCCTGGGGCTGGCAATATTATAATACCGGGTGTACTGGTGTTCAGTTTACGGCGCCCGCTCGCAACCCTCGGCCACAGATCCTATATTCGACAGCTAAGCTGTATTGCACAATGAATACTACGTCTCCAGGTTATGATAGAGACTAGTTTTATCATTGGAACTCAGCTAGAGGCCACGGCGAATATGTTGATGGTGGCTCGGTCATATCGTCCACCAGAATTGGCGGGATATTGGGCTGCTACTGCAGCATCAGTGAGAGATCCCCCTGTTGGGAAGAGGCGGGCTGACGCGGAAGCCGGCTCGTCTGTACCAAAAAGGTCGAGAAAGACGACGACTCCAAAGGCCACGGGGGTGCCACCTGTATCGCCAGTAGAATCAGCTCCTACTGAGGTAAGGATTCCTCTGTAATTTTGACTCATCTTATCATTTTGGTGACTTGTGCTTTCCTTCTTGTAGGGATCGTCGAAGAAGAAGACCCGTGTTTCAAAACCGGGTGTTAGTAAATCGAAGGAGGTAGCAAGCTCTTCTGACGAGCGCATCCCACCGATGGTAATGTCTCTACTAGAGGAGAGTCCTGGAGATGTTCATGCAGAGGTTTTACTATCTCCAGACTTTGTTCAAAGAGATGCAGAGGTTGCAGCAACTTCCGGGGTGGTGCCAGCTGCTGTGAGGGCCTTGGACGTTGAGGGTCCAGCGGACATGGGGATTCGTGATGATGATGTGGAGTGGAGTTCGTCGTCTTCGGATGACGCTGCTCCAGAGTTGCAAGAGCCTGTTGCGGGGGCAACAGAGATGGTTGGAACAGAGGAGAGGGTTGATTTCCCTCCTTGTCATGATGATGGGAGGTCGGCTGCAGCATTGTCGAACCCTACCCCAGACTCAGCGACGGAAGCTGAGGTGGCTACCAACCAGGAGGTAGCGACAGATCATGTCCCTGTAGAGGGATTTGATGAAGAGACTCGTCTGACGGTCCCGACTCCTGGGGTGGGTCAGGAGACAAGTGTTGATCTCTCCATTCTGCCAGGGGAGGTATTGGCTGCTGATAGCACGTTGGGGACTGGAGAGGTGGTCACTGACGTCGGTGGTACTTCCAAGTTCGGGAAGGGTAAGGGTGTGATGGAACCCTCTGTTGCTCCTTCCACTTGGGGTACAGAGGGTTCCTGTGCCGGCTTCTTCTGCTCTCTTGGCTCCTCAGGCTAGTAGCCCAGCCCCTGTTGATGAAGAGCATGTTGATGTCGAGGTTCCAGTCTCGCAGGTTGAGGTCGGCGGGTCTTCTTCCGGTCCGCCAACTGGGGTAGCTCCTCCAACCCCTGCTATGACGCCACAGGTGTTGGCAGACGTAGATGAATATATGAAATTCATCGTGGAGACAGTGTATAAAATGCTGCAGAGGGGGTGTCGGCAGTGATGGATGCCAATGGAAGCTTTGCCACAGCAAGAACTCTGGCACTGCCTCATATCAACCTGATCCATCTTCACCAGGACCACGATCATATGGCCGTCATTCTGGAAGCCACGGTGGCTGAGTTGGACCAGCGGCTTTCAGAATTAGGGCGCATCCAGCGAAATGACCTCTCCGTCCTGATAGATGCGGAGAAGGAGAAGCTGCTCGCCGAGATTGTGTCTTCCTACCAGGCCATTGTGAGCGTCTGGGAACGCGAAGTGGCTGAGACTGAAGCTGCAGTAGAGCGGTTATCTCAGTCTACGCGGGAGACAGTGGAGACGCGAGCTGCGTTGGACGCTAATATCGCGGAGATTGACGCCCAGATCCGCCGCCTTGAGGATCAGCAGGCCCGACTCCAATTGGACGCCGAACGTGTCCAGGCTGAACATATAGCATTCAAGAAGGAGGAAGCGGCTTTCACTCATCGGGCTCTTATCCTGGCTCAGCAGAGACAGCAGCTTGATGAGAAGCACAAGAATGAAACTTCTGCTGAGGCTGTTGAAGCGATGCGTCAAGAAGCTGAACGTCGAGTCTTGGCGACTGTGGAGACTCGGGCGGCAGAATTGAAACGTCGAATTGCAGAGCTTTCCGCCAACCCTGGGGATATTTAAGGCTTGTAGCCTCTGCTTTTTTGTGTATTTATAACTCTTGCTGGGGATAGTGTAATCCTTTACCCTTCTTTTCTAGAAATAAAGAAGTACACCATTTTCTGTGATGTGTTCATTTTTACTTGTCATGAACTTTGATGATTTGTGTGGACCTATTATCTTTTGCGTACCTTGGTTTTAGGTACAGATAATAAGTTTGAGAGAATCCTCATGTTTGCTCAGAGGTGATGTGGACGTGGCAAATATGGGGTTCAAATGATAGAATCTTCCTACTCAGAGGTGTTATGGACGTGGTAGAAATGACTCTGGGGGATACACGGAACTACTCAGAGGTAATGTGGACATGGAAGTTCTGCGATTGATGTACGGCAACGCAGGGGTTGTCTGTACGGGATATTTACTCAGAGGTAATGTGGACGTGGTAAACATGGTGGATAGCGTAGTCTTATGGGATGTAAGATTTCGCTTTGTAGGGTATAGGGGGACAACTCAGAGGTGATATGGACGTGGTTGTCCTTCTACTGGAGGATGCTACGGAACAACTGGGTTCCGGAAGCGTATGATTTTGTGGAAGGGAATTGTCTGTGAGCTCTGATGATTGGGTCCACAGATCCCCTGGTGGAAGCACATGTCTGAAAGATGTCAAGAGTAGTACTTCTTTAGGAACTTGCCATTGATGGGCATCATGAACAAGTCCCCATTGGGTTTGGCGAGGCGGTAAGCACCGTTTGAGTATACCGTCTCGATGATGAAAGGTCCTTCCCACTTGGGTTCGAACTTTTCTGGTGTTTTGTGAGTCAACACCATCGGCCTCCTGACTGCCAGAACCAGGTCGCCTACTTGAAAAGTCCTCTGCTTTACCTTCTTATTGAAAGCCTGTGATATACGGGCTTGGTAGAGTTCGATGCGCTGTTGAGCTAGGAGACGCTTTTCATCAAGTGCCTCCTATTCCCGCAGACGACGACATTGATTGTCTTCTTCTGTGAGTTGGTTTGTGATTGCTACGCGGAGTGAGGGTATCTGAATCTCGAGAGGCAGTACCGCTTCGCTTCCGTAGACCAAGAAGAATGGTGTGTTGCCTGTCGGAGTCCGTACCGTTGTGCGGCAGGCCCAAAGGCATTCGCCGAGCTTTTCGTCCCAGTCGCGTTTGTTGGATGACACGACCTTTTTGAGTAGCCTGACGATAGTCTTGTTAAATGCCTCTGCTAATCCGTTTGCTGTCGGATTGTAGGCGGTTGATGCCACGTTTTGAATGCGATTCTTGTCACAGAATCGGCTGAAAACATGGCTGATGAACTGAGGACCATTATCGTGGATGATCCTTCAGGGTACCCCGAAACGGTAGATGACATGATGCTTGATGAAGCTGATCACCCTGGAGCTTTTCACTTCTGCCAGCGGAACTGCTTCTGCCCATTTGGAGAAGTAGTCGGTGATTGCTAGGATGAAGCGGTGTCCTCTCGATGAAGGAGGGGTGATCAGTCCCATAATGTCCATGTCCCAAGCTTCGAAACCATGGTTGGCCAGTAGTAGCCCATACGTCGCAGTCGGTCCTGCAACTTAGGGCCAGGTTGATGGGCCCCGCAGGTTCCATCATGAGCTTCTCGAAGGGCTTCGGCTGCTTCTTCGTAGACAAACATCGAAGGAGAAGTCCATCGTAGGAGCGTCGGTACAGCATTTTAGTAGCCGTATCGTAGTAGAATCGAAGAGAGCGTCTCCTGACTGAGACGGCTTCTTTCGGATCCTCTGGAAGAATTCCGTAGACAGCGAAGTCGATGAACGGGAATCTCCAATCTCGGACGTTAACACCGGCATCCGTTGACTTGGCGTGGGCCACTTGTGAACGCAGGTTGTTTTTAGGAGAGACCAAGTCTCGGCCCACTACCGTGACATAGTGTTGAGTCCCGAGGGGTGCCGCCAAGGAGGCTGCGAGGCCCGCCAGAGCATCAGCCTCCAGATTTTGTAGGCGAGGTACATGTTCGATGAAGAACCCGGTGAAGGTTGAAACGATGTTCAATACAACTTCATGGTAGGGGATCAGGTCTTCATGACGAACCTCGTACTGCCCTCTGATCTGTTTTATGACGAGTTTTGAGTCGCCATAGGCTTCCAGATGATTCACCCCCAGCTGTTGCCCTAGCTGGAGTCCCATAATTAGCGCGTTGTACTCGGCAACGTTGTTGGAGCACGGCTTCGAAAGGGAGTAAGCACGCTGGATGACCAGCTGATCGGGGGATACTAATACCACCCCCACTCCAGCGATGATTTGGCCTTTGGGGCCTGTTCTTGAAGCGCCATCGAAAAACATCCGCCAGACGGAGCCTTCTTCGGTGACGTTTGATTCTTGGACCTCATCCGGGATATCTTCATAGAGTCTTGAGGACTCTGGGATGGGGTGTGCAGCTAAAAAGTCGGCCAGAGCTTGACCCTTAACAGCTTTTTACGGAACGAACACCATGTTGTATGGTGTTAGCAAGATCGCCCATGTGGCTAGCCGGGAGTTCAATGATCCTGGCTTCGTCATGAGGACCCTGAGCGGATTGACTCGGGAAATGACATGAATTGTCTGTCCCGAGACATAATGTCGAGTCTTTTGGATGGCAAATACCAAAGCTAAGCACTCCTTTTCAACGGGGTTGTACCGGTGTTCGGCCCCGATCAGAGTTCGACTGAGGTAGTAGATTGCTTGCTCATAGCCTGTATCGCTGTTCTGAGCCAGCAGAGCGTCGAAGGAATGATCCATGGCACGGACGTAGAGGAGAAACGGTTTACCGGCGACGGGTGCCACCAGGACTGGTGGGCTCGTCAGGTAGGCTTTGATGTCGTCAAAAGCCTTTTGGCATTCCTCTGTCCAGACATAAGAGACTCCCTTCTTCATGAGCTGGGTGAAGGATTGACATTTGCCGGAAAGGTTTGCTATGAACCTCCGGATGTATGCCAGACGTCCTTGTAGTCCTCGAAGTTTTCGAAGGTTCTTCGAAGGGTCCATATCAAGGATAGCTCTGGTCTTCTCGGGATCGACATGAATGCCTTTTGCCGTGATGATGAAGCCCAAGAACTTTTTGCTAGAAATCCCAAGAAAGGATTTAGCGGGGTTCATCTTGAGTTGATGCGCCCGCATGAGATCGAAGACTGTCTTGAGGTCTTGCAGGTGATCTCCTTTGAGACGGCTCTTGACTGTGATATCATCGACATAGCATTCGACTGTCTTGCGAAGATGCTGACGGAAATTGGTGCTCATAGCTCGTTGGTATGTCGCACCAGCGTTCTTCAAGCCGAAGGGCATCACTGTGTAGCAGAAAACGCCCTTTGGAGTCCTGAATGACGTGTGTTTTGCGTCGTCAGGGAACATCTTGATCTGGTTGTAGCCCGAATATCCGTCCATGAAGGACATGCGCTCGAAGCCACATGTGTTGTCGATTATCACGTCGGTAATTGGAAGCGGGAACTCGTCCTTCGGGCAGGCAGAGTTGAGGTCCCTGAAGTCGATACAAACTCATATCTTCCCATTCTTTTTGGTGACGGGGACGACGTTGGCTACCCAGTCTGGGTGTTGTTCTTTACGGATGAAGCCGCTGGTCAAGAGCTTGTCCACCTCCTGATCGATGGCGTTCATGATGTCCGGACGGAAGCGTCGCTGTTGTTGTTTGATATGCTTGGCATCAGGTAAGATGTTCAGCCTATGCATCATGATCTGGGGGTCAAGCCCCGGCATATCTTTGTAACTCCAGAAGAAGACGTCGATATACTCTTTAGCCAGCTGGATTAAAGATTCTCGGTCTTCTCCTTTTAGGCTTTTGCTGATGAAGATGGATTTGGAAGAAGATCCATCCCCAAGGTCGATCTGCTCAACTTTGTCTTCGGTGGGAGGTTCACGTAATTCAAAACGAGACTCCCATTGTTGTCCTAGGCGTTGAGCCCAGGGTTCTTCTTCGAAGAATTTCGGCGCTTGGTCTTCGTCTTCGCCTTCTCCTTCTTGAGATTGTGCAGACGTCATGTTGGCTGAAAGCACCCTCTTGAAGACTGAGCCGATACTGGTATCGAAGTCCCACGTTGATGCTTCAGACGAGTGAGAATGTTTTACTTCATCCGTATCTGAACTCTCTGGAGTTGACGGTGGCGTGACATAGCCTACCCCCCGTCGAGTTTTGTTGTAGTAGTCCTGCGGCTTTCCTTTAGGAGTTGGAAGCCGGAGAGGGAGACGTCGACCCTTGCCATAGTTCAGGCCTTTGTCGTTTTTTAGGTCGTAACCCATCTTTTGGATGAGGTACTTTGCCTTGTCCGTGTACCGATAGAGTTGCATTCTGCCGGCATCTGGTTCTGGCTCGAGTGGCGGGAGGTCTTGATGACGCTCAACCTTGCCGAAGATGGTAGATTTTTTATCTCGACTCCGTGGTGGGACTATATAACAGACCCCTTGGGACGGGACTACTCGATTTACATGATGGACGGTCGTTATTTGTGTTTGCAACGACCGTAGAGCGTTATCTAATGTATACATGGCATTCCAATGTGAAAGACTAGAATAATTAAAAGACACTCAGTTATTGATGAAATATGAGATTTTATCCCACGGGATTACATTGTCTAGAGAAAGGGCATCTACATCAGCCAAGATATAATCCCCCAACTCTTCATCTGTAAGCACTGGAGTGAGATCGGAAGAGTCCACCACAGCGTTGGCTTTGGAGTCCGAAAGGACTACGTGGGCCTTTTCTGGCGGCTGGAATGGCGGCGGCTTGCCCTTAAGACGCACCTTCAGAGGTGACTCCACTGTAGCTCTAGTGACTGGCGCCTTTCCCTGTAGTTTTTCTACAAGGGGAGCCGAAGTTTGAGGCGGCTTTCCCTTGAGGCGTATCTTCAAGGGAGCTTCAGAAGCAGCTGGTGCTTTCCCGGGTAGCTTAATGCTCATGGGAGGTAACTTCTGAGGCGGTTTGCCTTTAAGTCGGATCTTCAAAGGAGCGTCGGGGGTGACCTCAGGCTCCGTGTCTGGCCCTGCTGCCGTTTCTGCTTCGTCGTCAGCATCATTGGCTTCCTCCTCATCAGGTGACTTGTATAAGTCGGCATCGGTGAAGTAGGCTTCAATCCCTTTGAAAGGGTCGATGCCCGCGAACTCCGTACGGATGACGTTGTTGGTGGACACGTACTTTATACATTGGTAGAGCGTGGACGGCACTACCATGTACTCGTGCAGCCATGGGCGACCCAACAGAATGTTGTAGTTGACTTCGGCGTCCACGACATAACAAGTGACCTCGGTTCTGAGGTTACCGATATGGCACTTTAGTCGTATTTTGCCCAGTGGTTCGCTTTTGCTGGCGTTGAAACCACTGATTATTGTGTTGGAGGGCGCCATTCGGTATATTGGGATCCCCAGTGTTGAGAGCAGCATCTTCGGGATGATGCTGCGGGAAGACCCCAGATCATTCTGAATCCGCTTTACCTTGACTGAACCGATGTACCCTGTATAATACAGCGGCCTGTTGTGTCGATTGTGCTTGAGCAGCATGTCCTGTTGGGTGAAGGTTATATTAGGGATGACCTCCTCCGCACAGTGACAATGCGTGCACACAGTCGGGAGATCTTCAGGCTGCTTGACTTGACTGAGAAAGGATTCAGCATCCTTTAAAGCTTCACAGAGAGCTTCTTGGGAGTCTTTGGAAAGACGAAGGAGCTCGAACAGCGATAGGCGGGCAGGAGTACTGGCCAATTGTGCCAGTATGTCGAAGTTGTGGGGCTTGGCTAGCCCCGAAGCATTCTTCTTTCGTAGAGGCCTGTCAAAGCGGGTCTCTATATGCTTCTACTTATTGGCTGCTGGGGGCTTAGACGGGCCCTCGTCCTGGACAGCAGGGATGGTGCCCGGAGGCACCACCTCGACGGCAGCTTCGTCGGGTTGGGCATTCTATTGTGAACGCGTCTGCACAGGAAGTGCCTCTTCCGCTGAAGAAGAGACCATATGGCAAGACTTGATCTTCCTGCCTTTGGATTTGAAGGTAGGGCGTACCTCCGATTGAGTCACATCGGAGACGAGATCGGGGTGAACCCATAGGATCTCTCCCCGAGATGTGGTGAGTGGGATGAGTCCACTCACGTTGTCACGGGTAGGTGGTAAGTTAACCACCTCCATTGTCGCCTTAGGGATGGGGACGACGCCATCCTGTGTTGTAGTTGGCGGCAAGGTGCCAAACTGGAGTGACACCACGTTGGCTGACACCGTCTTCTCTTCGTAGTCGACGGAGATTACATCCCCATTGATCATGCGCTGGATGTAATTCTTGAGGACATAGCAGTCCTTGGTTGGGTGTCCGACGAACCGATGGTAGTGACAGTACCTCTGGTTGTCCACTTTCCCAACCTCATCGGGACGCTTTGGGTCCGAAAGCTTGATCTTGTCATCCTGCTGTAGTATCTCAAAGAGTTGCAGGGTGTCTTCGTCGTTGAACGAATAAACCTCTTTCGGCCTTGGTGCAAGTGGAGGTTTCTGAGCAGGTGCTGACGCACCTTTGGAGGCATTGACAGTCAATGCTTATTTCCTCTTTGTCTCTCGTCCGGGGTTGTTGGCTGCAGGCCGTTTTCCCTTGTCTTCAAAGACGAGGAAACTGACTCCCAGAAGACGAGCATTGGCCGCCTTCTTCTCTGCGGCTTCTGCTTCAATGATCAAGGAGCTCCAGTCGGGAGGAGGAGTAGAGTTGAGCCAGAGCTTGACTGCAGACAGCATGTTCATGCTGCAGGAGGAGAGGAGTGCATGTTCTGGCATGCCCGGGGGCAGTCTGAAGCAGGCCTGTCGGAAGCGTTCGATGAACACTCGAACTGTTTCTTTCTCCTTCTGGCGTATCTCTATAAGGGACGCCATTGTCATGTCCTTCCCGCCGTCGTAGAAACGGTCGAGAAAGAGGTACGTCAGTTCGTCGAAGAAAGATATTGAATTATCGGGGAGGCTGCAGTACCAGTCGTACACCACTCCTTTCAGTGCCCCAACAAATATGCTGGTAAGTAGTGCGTCCTCCTTCGGAAGATGTCTCATCTGAGACTGGAAATACGTCAGGTAACGACACGGAGAGTCCTTCCCGTCGTACGGCGTCAGTGTTTGTGGTTTATACTTAGGAGGATAAACCACCTTGTTCCACTCGAGGGGATAAGGCTGGGGGATGCCCATCTTTTGGCGCTCCTCTTGTCTTGTCTTGGACTCAAAGCGTTCGCGCAAGTCCCTGATCATCTCGACCACGTCTTCTGTGGAGCTGGGAGTCAGGGAAGGTGGTACCACCGGGAGTTGAGCACTTGAGGGCTCCGATGTCCGAGGTACTTCGCGGCGATCTATGTCCGAGGATACCCGTTGAAGGGGTACACTCGATTCTCCGTTGGCCCCTGGGTCGGGACCGACAGAAGGTGTCCTGGCCAAAGCTGACCGTATCTCAAACACTGCTTGAGTCAGTGTTTGCGCTGGACGAGGTCTGTTGGCGGCGCATCAGACTCAACATCAGCCCCAGTCACGTTTACTGTCATGACGCGGCCGGGAGTGGATGGATGGATTGAGGCCTCACTCTCGGCCTCACTCTCTTGTAGGGGAGTTGCCTCTCCTGGAGCTTCGTCTTGGCTACCCCCGGTTATGTTCGAAAGAACATTCACCACGGGCGCATCTGCAAGGGCCTGATTACCCTCAGCTCCGTCTTGAAGGGCCTCTACGTCTCCGGAACTCGGGTCCGCAGATGCTAGACTACCTCCAGCTATGTTCTGGGGAATATCCTCGTCTTCAGGGGCTTCTGGGAGGCTGACTTCGCCTCGAGGATCTGCCCCAGGTGTGCTTCGGACACACTCGTCTTCGAAAGGAGGCTCGACAAGGGTCTGACTACCCCCAGCTTCCTCCAAGATCTTCTTCCTTCCTCGAGTGCCTTCGAACACTCCGGAGGACGAGACAGCTGTCTTGGTTTTCCTCGACTGGCTTTTAGACAAGGAAGAGGAACTGCCAGTCGCTTTTCAGACTGACGAGGAGTTGGAGATCACGTTGCATGAAGCAACCATTGGTTCTTCTTCTGTTGACACCTTCTTCCCGAGGCGACGTCGGAGGGGTGTCAATGATTGCAGCCGCTGGAACACCGACTGCCTTGGTAGGACTGTCGCTTTGCAACAGCAGTTGATGGTGACCACAGCACAAGTATGCCCCGTGAGAGGCGCATCGTGCTTGTAAGTCGACTCTCCTAATCGGCTCTTGTGAGTGATCACGTTGCGCAGATCATTGGAGGAGAGTGCCACCTTCGTACCCCCTTCAGGCGCATGGTAAGGCCAAGCGTCGGGGTGGTCAAGTGAGTTCTGTGCCCCCTGATCTAATACCAAACAGGCATCCCGATCAGTAGTGGAGGAACCACAGCATTTGGAGTGACTTAAACGGACCTCAAACGCACAACCAGAGGAGACACGAGAGTTCAAGACCACTGGATTTGCCTTACTCGATTTGGTTGTGCACGCAGTAGATGCGCCCAAGTGAGACAAGGACTTCGAAGGTTGGCTCGTTTTCAGCGCCGCAGCACTCGAGTCGACCTTGTACAACTTACCATCAGCAGCGCACATGATTGTGAGCGCATGCTTTTGGCTTGTTGCTGGCATAGCACGTTTGGGGCGTATGACCCGTGCTGCCTTAGATTTCTTCGTACCAGACCGCTGGGGCGCGTAGTACTCAGAATCCAAATTCTCCTCGCCACTACAGCGAGTGAGTCTGTCAAAGACAGAGACCTTCTGTGGCGGATCAGAGGTGATGCGCGGGGCATTGGCTGCGCCCCTGCTCCGTCGATGCATCTTTCTCGCCTGAGAGGGAGACGGCTGGGGAACGTGGTTAGCCGCCCGTTTCCTCGAGAGATGCGCTGCACCAGCGGGCGCATCTTGGTTGCTGAGGATGTCAGCAGGAAGGAAAGGCTGGATTGGCGCATCCCCTTCGGTGGTAGTGCCTGAGGCGTCGACCTTGCGCACCCAGACTCGGCGGGTCTTCTTCGGCTTCGGCAGCCGCTTCGAAGGACTCGCACTTCCTTCAGAGATAAACTCCTCATACGCCTGTTGATTGAGGCGTACGACCAGCATCTTGTGGGAGGAGCCCACCTTCACGTCGTCGGATTGCGACACAGCTTTCTCGGTGGAGGAGAAAGAGGTCCCCAGCAGAGTCGCCAGCTTGTTTGCCATTAAAATTCTTTGATTGCAAATTTCAATACAAACAGAACAGTGTTACAATATAGGACTTAGATGTAGTCCCAGGAGTACACTTTTGTTTATCTGGGTCCCTTGTGCCGATGGAGTGAGTGGTAATGCGTTGACTCCGTTGACGATCTGACGACGGTTATCGGTTCTCTGAAGGTCTGGATTGCTCTAGATGCTGGAGCTTGCTGAGAGGAGAAAGATGTTGAGTGTCTATATCTGCCTCTCTGGTGGTGCGAAGTCTCTGTGTATTCGTTGTGTAGGTAGGTATGTGTGTACGTAGGTGTGGAAGAAGAAAATGGTCCCTCTCTTTATATAGTCTACAGGCTGGCTGCTCATGTGCGCATGTAGGATGCACCTGTACGCGGGGACGCCACGTATTGATTGCTGATGGAGGCGCATAGAGATGCGCCCTGATTGAGGGGTTGAATTCTTCATACTGCTATTGTGGGCCGGCACATAGCAGAGGAAAAGATCTTTCTGTTGCTGAGATTTCGGATGAGTCGAGTCAAAGGACACGTGTCATCGACCCATGGCTCAGAGATCTCTGATTTGGTGGGGAATAATCTGGTAGGATGCGCCTAGGATTGGGCGTATGAGGAGACTTTGGCTCGTAACCTTTAGGAGTCACGAACCATTCTGGGCGCATGGCTTTTGAGGCGCATGCAGAGCTTCAGTAGTGACTTTACTCCTGTCTTTTAGGATCAGGAAGAAGTCTGGGGTGCATGGCTTTTGAGACGCATGCAGAGTTTTAACAGTGACTTTCCTTCTGTCTTTAGGGATCAGTGAAAAGTCTGAGCCGCACCACTTTTGAGGCATATGCAGATTTGGGCACATGGCTGCGGAGGCGCATACGAGTGGTTGAGTGGCCACGTGGCAGTAGCCGTCGGAGGGAAGTAATAATGATGCTGACGTTGGCGATGCTTCGTCTTCTGAAAAAGCTGCCGACTGTTCAGACTTCGGGAGGCGTGCTGCCAACTCTGTCAGTTCAGCATTTAATGTTTGTGACATTTGATGGACAGCTGAATGGGCACATCGGTTGGCGTTCCACTAGGCGTATAGGGACGCATGGGGGGCGCATCCCTGTGATGTGCTTGGTACTGAAGGGTGCGTCTGTATGATGCGCTCGATGTTGAAGGGCGCGTCTGTGTGATGCGCGGTCTGGCCGGCGCATCTGCTTCGTGAGACTTCTTTAATGGTGCGACTGTTACGTTCTTCGAGTGCTTTAAATAGCCGTTTTGACTTAGCTGAATTCGAAGCGTCCGGTTCATCCATTTATTGTAAATTTATTGCACGGAATTCGAAGAGCCATCCACTTGGCGCATGGGTTTGATTTGCCCGGCCTATAAATAGTAGCATGGAGAGAGTTTGCTTCTCGTTCTCTCACGTTCTTCTAACATGAACTTGTTTACTCGGATGCATTCTGTTGACGAGATGCTCCCGAGGGTGAAGATGCGACGCAGTGTCTTCGTTGATGCACTTGAAGGTGACTGTTACATCCAAAAGTCGGAGTCGAGGGCTTCTGAGGCAGGCAGATGGTGCCTGTTGCATCCAAAGATAGGGATGCTCGAGCCTCGTCTTCGTTGTGCAGGAAGAGCCGTAGATCGGACTGGCAGTGCTGCGGCTTTGGTGGCTCTTTCTTCCTTCAAAATAGGTGTAGCCCATTCTGGTTGTGTTGAAAGCTGCTCATTTGGCCGCGGTTTCGATCACGGTCTTCCTTGGTGTTTGGAGGCTCTTTCGAAGCCTCCCCTGGCCACAAGTTGGCTTGTGGTTCTTTTTCCTTCCTTGGCTAGAGGGTTGATTGCCACCCTCGTTCTGCTCAATAAATATTTCATTAGTCGAAGCATTTAGACGGCGGTGAGTCTGGCTGGAAGAGCGGCACATAACTGGACTGTTAAAGGGATGCACATAACTGGGATGCACATAACTGAGCTGCTGAAAAGGATACGCCTTGCTGAAGACGCATGGTGGGATGCGCCTGGCTGAGGGCGCATGTTGATTGCTGCGCCTACTTGAGGGCGCATGTTGGCTGCTGGCTGTAGACTTAGGATCTTTTTTTTGTAGAAATTCTCCTTTGTACAGTCTTTCTTAGACATGTAATAGACTTTTATATGTTAAATAAAAAGTTCTCTTTCAATGTCTATATTTGTTGCTTTTTGCTGTGAAGTACTTTGTCCAAGCTTTGCGCATATAGTCTGGCGCATAGACTTTCTGGTTCTGAAATTCCATGCTTCTACAGATACGTCGTCAGACTTGATCTTCAACTGATGATAGCCTGAACGAAGATCGATTTTTGAAAATACTGACGTACCTTGCAGTTGGTCAAACAAGTCATCGATTCGTGGTAAAGGATACTTGTTCAGCATGGTCGCCTTGTTGAGTTTTCGATAGTCGATGCATAGCCGCATCGATCCATCCTTCTTCTTCAAAAATAGTACGGGAGCTCTCCACGGAGAAACGCTAGGGTGAATAAATTTGCGGTCTAGCAACTCTTGTAATTGCACCTTCAGCTCCTTCAGTTCTGTTGGAGCCAATCGGTAAGGAGCCTTTGATATCGGTCGTGTATCCGAAAAAGTGTCGATGCTGAATTGTATTTCTCGATCCGACGGCATCCCGGGCATCTCGTCAGGAAAAACGTCGGGAAAATCTGCCATAATATCAGTTTGCATTGTGTTTGTATTATCCTTTCGCGTGTCTCGAACTGATGCCAAGTATCCCGCACAGTCGGAATGCAACATACGCCTCGCCGAGATTGTTGATACCATCATTGCCGTCTTCGAGACCGTACCGCAGGAATATGAGAACTCTATCTCGCCAGGAAGACGAAACACCACTCTTTTCTTCGTGCACTCAATCGTTGCATGACAAGCACCCAACCAATCCATGCCCAGGATTATGTCATACTCTTTGATGTCTAGTACGACGGCATCCAAGGATAGATTTCTTCCCCCGATGCAAATGTGGCCATCCCTACAAATAAAGTTCGCAGGCATATCGACTCCCGACGAAGTGCTAACGCTAATATTCACATCTAGTGATTACATGGTTATTTTATTTTCTTTCGCATAATCAGCAGATATAAAGCTATGCGTCGCACCCGAATCGAATAGTACTCGAGCAGGTATATTTTTGTAGAATAATATACATGTTACAACAGTATCGGACGCGAACGCCTCGTCCCGAGTTAAGGCATAAACTCTGCCTTGAGCTCTGTGGTGTTGATTTTGTGGGTTGACGGGCACCGTATTTGCGCCTTGCAGTATCGGCACTTTATGCTGATTCGGAACGTTCCTTGGTGGGTTGGGTTGATTTGGAACATTTTTGGACAGAATGTAACTATATGGCCTATCCCGCCACACTTGTAGCAAGATCTCGTGACACAATCAGTGCTTCGGTGCCCTCGCCTATTGAACCTGGTCCAGTGTTGTCCGCCATGGCCTCGGTCATCAAATCTGTTCGGACGTTTTGATACTCCCGATCCCCCGGCATTGTTAGGACGCTTGTTGAAGTGGTTACGGACAACAGGCATGGCTCTATGCGACATGCGGCCAAAGACACGCTCACTATCGAGAGCAGCATCGTACGATTCGCGGTATGTTCGGCACCTTTGATTCATGACGTCCCTTCACAGTTCGTCATTTAGGCCTTGTTGGAAGCGTTCACACCATGCTTCTTTGTTGGGCAGGAAGGCGCCGGCAAACTTTGCCAGTTTTGAAAAGCTCGAGTCATAATCGTCGACATATATTTCCCTGTCGCAGCATCATGAACTCGTCTTCTTTTTGACGACGGACGGTGCGAGAAACGTACTGTTCAAGAAAGGCTTCCTTGAACATTTTTCAGGAAATCGTGGTGTCGGTATCGGCTTCGTAGATTTCCTACTTCTTAGCTGCCTACCAGTCGTAAGCCCTCAGTTGCAGCTGTAACGTCGCACAAGTTACCCGCTGGGACCCTTCAATGCTAAGCAGATTAAACAGGTCCTCAATCTCTACGAGCCACCCCACGATCACATTAGGCTCTGCTCGGCCGTTGAATTTTGGTGGATTCATCTTGCGGAACTCCTTTTCCTTGAACAAGGAAGAATAATTTATCATTTGCGGTTGAGCTTCTTCTTCCTCGTCTTCATCTTGATCACCTTGCTTCTCCTCGGGTACCACGACCGTTGCCTTGGTATTGCCCGCCATCTTGCTCAATATCTGAGTCAGGGCGTCCATCTGCTTCTGCTGTGCATCAAATTGGGCTTTGAATTGCATCTAAAGCTGTTGTTGCTGAAGTTCCATCAACTGTAGCATTTTCTCCATAGTCGTCTCGCTAGGGCCACTCTTTGTGCTCGACGTACTATCCATGGTTTGGGTTGTTGTGCCGGGATTGTTCTTTTTCTTAGTCATTCCTACAAAACAGAGTAAACCCGTTAGTATTTTTCAAAAATATCTAAAGGCTTACATGTATGGAACTTTTATTTCATGCAGCATGTCGACAAGCATTCAATCGAGCCATCGCAACGGACATTCCAACAATGAAACATCTTTCAAAAATTCGAGGAAATATAACTGTGCTCTGATACCAATTTGTCACGCCCAGAGTCGACAAACCGTTCGTTCCCGGTGTTATTTTGCCGAATAGATCGTCCTCGCTAAGGCATGATGTCGTACGAGTCTGAAATTGCACTTGTACAAGGCAAGAACGTTACATTGAGTTTCATATTAATACGCCAAGTTAAAACTTCACATATCACATCAGAGTATAAGACGCAGTATAGGAATATAGAAATTTGTTTTTTATTCATAGCTTGCAACGAAGTGCAAGTCATAATTATATTGGATGCCGTTGCGGCTACATTGATTGAAAACAGAAGAAATACACTCGACAAGCTGCCTGAACTAACGCTTGCCGTTCCATACATTCTTCCCTTTATACATAAGCCATCGATTGAATTGGCTTTAAAATACTTCAGCATAGAAAGAGCTTCAAAATGCCTCTCCGCACTTCAGGTTCAGTTTAGAGCGCCCGCCGCACCTGGGGAAATTGGGAGAGGGGATTAGCACACTTGCTAAGTGGACGAGACGAACCCACTCGTCTAAACCGACTCTGATTGTTAAGGTAGACATGCTTTAGAGTTTTCTTTCTATTTAGAACTAAATGAATTCAGTTCATATCGATAGCCATCTTTGAGAAATAAAGCATACAGTAAAACATAGCAATTTCTTACAACGGTCGTGCGCGTCCCTGCATAAAAACAGAGATAATATTTACTACCTGCATAAGACAATAGGTGAGCATGGTACTATCTTATATGCACGGTCTTTGGTGTTACACACCACGTGGGACTATCTCAACGGCATTTTGGCCCGTTCAGTCTAGGTTGCAAGCCTGACTGACGGTCCTGCAATACATCAGTGCCGAAGCACGATTATTCATTCCCCCTAGCTCGATTCAATTCCGATGCCCCGGATACCGATTCGAGGAAAATCAACTTGTGCACAAGCTATCCATGACCATGCCAATGCTTGAACAGTTTAATATATGCAACAGTTTTGTATAGCACGGACAGTATTGAACGGCATTATTATTTCTCCCAACTCATGCAATGATTCATTTTACCCAAGCCGTACTCCCGATTTAGCATCCGTAGGCACCAAATTTTCCGAGGCATCATAACCCACGATCGACGTTTCATATTATTTTGCAGTACGTGAAATAGTCTATCTTTTTTACTAGAACCTTAAACTTTCTCGTTTATGTGATAAACTTGTATTTTTCAGAGTAGATTACTCTAAATCGATACGTTTTTCTGAGTTCTTGACCTTAGTGGATTGGCATGCAATTAACTTGGCATCATCGATTTGAATGAATTCGAGGCAAAGGAATTTGTTTACGGGACAGAGTAGAAAATAAGGGGCCGAATCACCCACCAAGTTCTTCAAGCGTGCCGACTGTCAAAGCGCTTCGTAACGTTCAAGCTTTAGTTGCACGAGCTCCTGCAATGGCATCAATACTTAGTTAGGATTCCTTTTTTATTCCCTCGCTTGAAAATTTCGTAAATTTCATCCAAGAAAACGACGCGAAAGCACTTCATCAAAACCCAGCGACAAAAGCTCCAAGAAAACCATACAGCGGTCCGATCCCGTCGAAGGGACTCTTATATAGAGCTCACTCGCCAAGACGCAACCCGCTATATCTAGGACTTATTCCAACAGAAGTCGTTCCATTAGTTGGATCGATTCTCGTAACATTCGTCCAAATCGATTTGATCAATGCCGCAAGATGTTATCGTTTACCAAGCTTAGCGATCGAGTCAGATGGCCATCTAAGTTCTCGACTGATCTGACTCGGCGCAAGCATATTATAAAGTCTGTCACCTCTCGAAAGTGGGGCGCTACATTACCCTCTGGGACCCTTCAATGCTAAGCAGATTAAACAAGTCCTCAATCTCTGCGAGCCACCCCACTATCACATCAGGCTCTGCTCGGCCATTGAATTTTGGTGGATTCATCTTGCGAAACTCCTTTGCTTTGAACAAGGAAGAAGAATTTATCATTTGCGTTTGAGCTTCTTCCTCGTCTTCATCTTGAACATCTTGCTTCTCCTCGGGTACTACGACCGTTGCCTTGGTATTACCCACCACCTTGCTCACTATCTTAGTCAGGGCGTCCATCTGCTTCTGCTACGCATCAAATTGGGCCTTGATTTGCATTTGAAGCTGTTGCTGCTGCAGTTCCATCAACTATAGCATTTTCTCCATAGTCGTCTCGCTAAGGCCACTCTTTGTGCTCGACGTACTATCCACGGTTTGGGTTGTTGTGCCAGAATTGTTCTTATTTCTCTTAGTCATTCCTATAAAATAGAGTAAATCCGTTAGTATTTTTTAAAAATATCTACGGGCTTACCTGTATAGAACTTTTATTTCATGCAGCATGTCGACAAGCATTCAATCGAGCCATCGTAACGAACATTCCAACAATGAAATATCTTTCAAAAATTCGAGAAAATATAACTGTGCTCTGATACCAATTTGTCACGTCCCGAGTCGACAAACCGTTAGTCTCCGATGTTATTTTGCTGAATCGATCGTCCTCGCTAAGGCGTGATGTCGTACGAGTCTGAACTTTGCACTCGTACAAGGCAAGAATGTTACGTTGATTTTTATATTGAAACGCCAAGTTAAAACTTCACAAATCACATCAAATTGAGACGCAGTATAGGAAGATAAAAATATGCTCTTTCATTCATAGCTTGCAACGAAGTACAAGTCGTAATTACATTGGATGTCGTTGCGGCTACATTGATTGAAAATAAAAGAAAACATATTTGACAAGCTGCCTGAACTAACACTTGCCGTTCCATACATTAGCCCCTTTATACATAAGCCTTCGATTGAATTGGCTTCAAAATACTTCAGCATAGGAAGAGCTTCAAAATGCCTCTCCGTACTTCAGGTTCAGTTTAGAGCGCCCGTCGCACCTGGGGAATTTGGGGGAGGGGATTAGCACACTTGCTAAGTGGACGAGACGAACCCACTCGTCTAAACTGACTCTGATTGTTAAGGTATGCATGCTTTAGAGTTGTCTTTCTATTTAGAACTAAATGAATTTAGTTCATATCGATAGCCATTTTTGAGTGATAAAGCATACAGTAAAACATAGCGATTCATCATATTTCTTACCACGGCCGTGCTCGTCTCTGTATAAAAATAGAGATAATACAAACTACCTACATAAGACAATAGGTGAGCATGCTACTATCTTATATGCATTGTCATTGGTGTTACACACCACATGGTACTATCTCAACGGCATTTCGGCCCGTTCAGTCTAGGTTGCAAGCCTGACTGACGGTCCCGTAATGTATCAGTGTCGAAGCATGATTATTCATTCCCCCTAGGTCGATTCGTTTTCGATGCCCCGGATACCGATTCGAGAAAAATCAACTTGTGCACAAGCTTTCGATTACCATGCCAATGCGTGAACAGTTTAATACAACAGTTTTGTATAGCGCGGACAGTATTGAACGGCATTATCATTTCTTCCAACTCATACAACGATTCATTTTTCCCAAAGTCGTACTCCTGATTTAGCGTCCCGTGGGCACCAAATAGTCCGAGGCATCATAACCCACGATCGACATTTCATATTATTTTACAGTACGTGAAATAGTCTATCTTTTTACTAGAACCTTAAACTTTTTCGTTTATGTGATAAACTTGTATTTTCAGAGTAGATTACTCTAAATCGATACGTTTTTCCCGAGTTCTTGATCTTAGTGGATTGGCATGCATTTAACTTGGCATCGTCGATTTGAATGAATTCGAGGCAAAGGAATTTCGTTTGCGGGACAGAGTAGAAAAGAAGGCGCCGAATCACACACCAAGTCCTTTGATCGTGCCGACCGTCGAAACGCTTCGCAACATTCAAGCTTTAGTTACGCAAGCTTCTGCAATTACACCAACACTTTGTTAGGATTCCTTCTTTATTCCTTCGCTTCGAAATTCGTAAATTATATTCAGAAAACGACGCAAAAGCACTTTATCAAAACCCAGCGACAAAAGCTCCAAGAAAACCATACAACGGTCCAATCCCGTCGAAGGGACTCTTATATAAAGCTCACTCGCCGAGATGCAACACATTACATCTAGGACTTATTCCAACAGAAGTTGTTCCATTAGTTGGATTGATTCTCGTAACGTCCGTCCAAATCGATTTCATCGATGCTGCAAGGTGTTATCATTTACCAAGCTCAGCGATCGAGTCAGATGGCCATTTAAGTTCCCGACCGATCTGACTCGATGCAAGCATATTATGAAGTCCATCGCCTATCGAAAGCGGGGTGCTACAACTTATGTTATTAATTTATCTTCTAGTGCTCCTTTGCAGGATGATGTGCCTGACAAAGTATGGTACGACAAAGAGCCGTCATACAATCACCTGCGAGTGTTTGGCTGTAAGGCCTTCGTGCATGTACAAAAGGACGAGAGGTCCAAACTTGAGCCAAAGACGAGGCGATGCGTCTTTGTCGGCTACGGTCGGGATGAGTTTGGCTATAGACTCTACGATCCGGTAGAAAGAAAGCTCTACAGAAGAAGGGACGTAGTATTCGTCGAAGATCAGACCATGACCAACACTTAGAATTCTGAGACGCCTTCTGAGGCTGAGGAATTGCCTGAGTTAGAGTCATTTTGCTTCGAGCAGTTTCCAGAGTACATCGTAGAGGATCCAGTTATGGAGGAGCCAGTACATGGAGTTGCTCCAAACCTTGATCATCAGCCTGCTGATGGTGGTCAGGGTATCCCTCAGGAGGATGAGCATGCCGGGGAGGCAGTTCCTGAAGAGGAGGAGGCTATTGATATACAGCCAAAGAGCGTCGACCATCTACGAGATACTCATCGGGTGAGTATGTGCTACTGAGAAGAAGCGACAGAGAGCGTCGACCATCTACGAGATACTCACCGGATGAGTATGTGCTACTGACTGACGGAGGAGAGCCCGAAAGCTTTGCAGAGGCTATGGAAGACGAACAAAGGCATGAGTGGATGCAGGCTATGCAGGAAGAGATGAGTTTCTTACACGCCAATTCCACTTATGAGCTGGTGCAGTTACCAAAGGGCAAGAAGCCTTTGAAGAATCGATGGATGTTTAGTATGAAGCAGACGGATGATGCTACTCGCCCTCGATACAAAACGAGGCTGGTAGTTAATGGCTACGATCAACGAAAAGGCATAGATTATGATGAGATTTTTTCGTCTGTCGTCAAGCATTCGTCTATTCGGGTGGTGCTAGCATTGGCAGCCAGTCTTGACTTGGAGGTCGAACAGATGGACGCGAAGACGTCATTCCTTTACGGTGATCTTGAGGAAGAGTTATACATGGAGCAGCCAGAGGAATTCTGTGAGAAGGGTAAGTCATATTTGGTCTGCCGGTTGAGGAAGAGCTTGTATGGTCTGAAACAGGCTCCGAGACAGTGGTACAAGAAGTTCGAGTCATTTATGGGAGAGCATGGTTATGTACGAACGACGTTGGACCATTGTGCATTTGTGAGGTACTTTGTCGAGGATGATTTCATCATCTTATTGCTCTATGTTGATGATATGCTATTAGTGGGTCGGAATGCCACTAGGATAGCGGAGTTGAAGTGCCAACTGGGTACGACCTTCTCTATGAAGGATTTAGGCACAGCAAAGACTATTCTTGGGATGGAGATCAGCCGAGAGAGAGAGTCCAAACTGCTACACTTGTCTTAAAAGAAGTACATTCACCGGATACTTTAGCATTTCGGGATGGACGGGTCGAAGAAAGAGAGTTGCCCCCTTGCGACTCACTTTAAGTTCACTGAGGAGCATTGTCCATCTACCGAGGACAAAAAAGAAGATATGGAGCGGGTTCCATATGCCTCAGCTGTGGGAAGCCTTATGTATGCTATGGTGTGTACGAAGCCAGACATCGCTCATGCAGTTGGCACAGTTAGCAGGTATCTTTCAAATCCTGGAAGGGTACATTGGAGTGTGGTCAAGTGGATTCTACGATACCTTCACGGCACTGCCGATTGGAGACTTTCTTTTGGTGGTGATGAGCCGAAGCTGGTCAGATATACCGACGCTGATATGGCTGAAGACGTAGACACGAGGCGATCGACGTCGGGCTATGTGATAAAGTTTGCTGGAGGAGCGTTATCGTGGCAGTCACGATTGCAGAAGTGTGTTGCTTTATCAATGACAGAGACAGAGTACATTGCGACGACGGAGGCTTACAAGGAGTTGTTGTGGTTGAAAAAGCTGTTGCAGGAAATGGGGCTGAAGCAAGAGCAGTATACTTTGCTTTGCGACAGTCAGAGTGCTATTCACCTTGTAAAGAACCAGATATTTCATAGTCGGTCCAAGCACATCGAGACTCGGTATCATTGGATACGGAATATGGTTGAGAAGAAGGATGCGGCGCTTGAGAAGGTTCATACTGATGACAATGGAGCAGACATGCTCACGAAGGTTCTACCGAGGGGGAAGTTTGAGTACTGCAGGCGGATCGTCGGGATGACGACCTCCTCCACCTAGTTGTGAAGAGGGAGATTTGTTGAAGTGGGTGGGGTTCCCAACCTATGTGGAGGAGACCCCGGAGTGCGACGAGCGTCGTCTGTGTGTCAGAGAAGCTCAGGGAGGTGACGAGGCCAGTCGGAGATGACGAAGATACTCGGGAGCAGACCAGAGGAGCTGTTGGAATGAGGGGTTAGAGTTCGGGCCAAACTCTGCCCCAGGACAGAGTTCTAGCCGAACTCTGTCCCCTGGTTCCAGAACTTTGCTATTTTCTAAACACAGAGTTCTGGCCGTTCTAGCCGAACTTTGTCCCCTGGTTCCAGAACTTTGCTGTTTTCCAAACACAGAGTTATGGCCGAACTCTGTGTCATCGGGGCTGAAGTGTTTTTTAGGGTGATTGATCACCGTTGGATCGTATCCTACGGTCTAGGTTTTGTTGCTGGATTAGGGTATTTTCATATGGTGTTTCCTAACCCTAATATCATACGAAACACACACAAGAGAGAAAAAGAGACAAGAGTTCCATTGTAACTTTAGGAGAGAAGAAGGAGGATTAAACGTCATTTTTGAAGAAGGATCATGTTCGGGTAATCTCTACTCGTCGTCTTTGTTCTTCGTAGCCTTGTAATCATTATTCTTGCTTCCAAGTGTTGTGGGGATCCGATTTGGATCGGAAGAAGTTTGTAGAGGGTGTACTCCTTTATTTCATTAGTGAAGGCTTCTCAGGGTTGGACTCCGATCGTCCCGTGATTTTTTTCGTAAGGGTTTTCCACGTCAAAAATTCTCTGTGTCTGCGTGGTTTGTTTTGGTGTTTTGGTTCGTGCGTTGTATTGCTCGGTTCTCTCGCAGGTACTCTCTAGTTTGGAGAAAGATTTTTGCGTTTCTTTCCCATCAATCAGCACAGTATCCACGCATATAATATACATACCAATAGCCTAACAATGGTACTAATATTAATATCCATATAGTACAATAATAATACTATAGTAAAATATAATACAAAATACAGTATTAATATATACATCCCTCAAAATCAGTCAAAACAAATCAACATGTAGGTGGGGTGGCATTGGAGACTAGTGTTGCTGGTTGTGCATGAACACCATCATAAACGTAGTCAAGATCTTTTGTATGGCATCCAAAATGACATAGCAGGAGCATGAGTAACTGAAAGAGGAGGAGCATGAGTCGTCGTAGGATCAGGAGCATGACTCATCGTAGGAGTAGGAGCACATGACTCATTGGAGGAGGAACCTGACTCACTGGAGGAGCAGCAATCACTACAAGAAATTATATTTTTAGCAATATATTTTAGCGACATATGAGCAGCAATCACTGGATATCATGTTGTGTTCACGGTAACTTATTCTTTAAATACAAATTTCAATGTTTGTAAATTATTTTCGAAATAAGATTTTTACATTTATGTTGGAAAATATATGCAAAAAATTAAAAAATATAAAATATAAAGTAGCTTTTGCGACATCAAATTGTGTAGCAGGAAGTGTATTTGTATTTGGCTACATTATCTTTTGCGACATCAAATTATGTAGCAGAAATTATTTTTATAATAATAAATAAAATAAAGAATTAGACTTTTGGTGACGTGTATGTTGCCAATGTATAACCTTTCTGCGACATAAGACAAAGGTCACCAAAAGTTACTTTAAATAAAAATATATGATATGTCGCCAAAAGTGATTACTGTAGCACCCAGTTTCTAAAATGAGGGTAATTTTTAAATTTTGTAATTATAATTATTTAATAATGATATTTAAACCATATTATGATTTTTGGTGATTTTTAGTTATTTTAAAACTATTTAAAACCACGACTTGTGATTTTGATGTTTTGCTAGTGCAACCTTAGAGATTTCTTAACCTAGAGACTAACCATGATCATATGAGCCTAGCCATAGGTTTAGAACATCAAGTTAGGGCTTTTTAGCCTAAGGGGTATTTTGGTAATTTACTAGATTTTATTTGAAATTATGTGATTTTAATATTAATTTAATTATTGTTAAGTACCATGTTAGTCCCTAACCTAGTTTACCCTAATCTAGAGATTAGTTACTAACCTAGAATGCTAAGGGGATAGATATTTACTTTTAGTCAAAGGTTGGAAATATCTTAGAATACACTTATTTAGATATTTTTCACAAAACCCTCAAAAGATCAATACTTTGACATGAAAGTCCTTCCCTTCACTTGGAAGCAACCTAGAGGACACCCTCCCCTCATTTTGACCAGCCATGGGCACCCCCTACACTACCCCCCTTCCTATATAACCCCATCACATTCATTCATGATCAATTTACATGAATTTGAAACCTAGAAAATTCCTTTTTCATCAAACCTTCATAACTTCCTCAAATTTGAACCAAATCACCCCTAGTCTTTTGCATTAGGTTCCTACAACCTAGAGGGTGCTAAGGGAGGCTAGCAAGCTGGACACAAGGACTTGGACACCAACGAGTGGATAGGACACACCCCCTCCCCCCTTTTCTATTGAAATCTTGAGTTTTCACTCAAAAGGTAAATACCTACAAACCTTGTTAATATTGTAATTTTTCTTCATAAATGCATGCATATAGGTCTACCCTAGCTGTGGGTCAAGTTTGGTAAAATCTAGGGTTGGTTTGGTGTCCGTATCGGACATGTATCCTAGGTTATAAAGCCTTGTTTGGTAAAATGCCACTTAGGAATGAAAGTTATATTTTGTAAAACAAATTACATGATTGTGTAGCCCTATATGTGTAATTTAAAACCCCCACTGACTGAGCATGATTTGGACTCGTGTCCGTGTCCAAAATGGACACGAACCCGCTGCACGATACCCCGTGCGGCTGCCCTGCTGCTCGGGTGTCCTAGCGGACACGACACGGCACCCCGACACCTAATAATTGGTGGGTGGGTGCGGGCAATGACTGACACCATGCCCAAGAAATTTCATGAGCCCTCGATCAATGTGCATGAAGAAATCGCGTGTGCACTTAATCAAGCCTTGCGCGCACAGTCGAAAAAGTCGGCACTGATACGCTGTGATTTCTTTGGACACGAGACACGTGGACACGTTGCAGGCACACGTGCGTGTAGCCCTACTCTGGGCTAACACAGGGACACGACCATGAGGTGTCTCGTGTCGTGTGTCGTGTCCTGGACTAACTCGCACACGTGCACGAGACTGTGCGGCCTGTGTGTGTCTGTGTGTGTTTGTTAGTGTCTGGACACGTTGTGTCCTGTTGTAGGGACCCCACATGACCCGTGAGACACACTGACACATCCACGACACTTTATCAACCATTAATTTGGGTTTTTATATGGTTTTCGAACTGGGATTCGGGTTTTCCCCATTTTTCTGATACCAGCTGAACCGAATTCAATTTACTGATTTTAATCTTCATTTTCAAACTGTTTTTATGATGTTAAGTGTTTAGGTTAGTTCACCCACATGTGTAATGACTGAGGACCCTGCTAAATTGTGATTTGTGTGAGCAATAGGTTTTTGGATTCGTTTTTGGGTTGCTACTGATTCATTTTGATTGAACTGTCAAATTGATTTTTTGTATTTCCTGAGTTTGCATTTTTCCTACTGATTTTAATCAGTTTAGTAGTTGTTTGATTCACCTACATGTTTAAGGAATAGTGTACATGGTTATTTGTGATCTAGGTTGAACTATGGGTTTCGAAATATGGCTTGGGAGTTTCATGAGATCACTTGTTAAACACTGTCATTGATTTCACTGGAAATTGAACCTGAGAACACATAGGCCATTTCCCTTAGCACTGACACACACATTCATTAGTACCTAAACACACACACACAACCTAAAAATCTGTCACACACATTTTTCTATCATTCACTGTTACACACACCACTACCCCTTCCCATGACCCCCTCACTCATTCTCACTTTCTCTCTCTCACTTCTCTCTCTCTCTCTCTCTATATATATATATATATATATATATATATATATATATATATATATATATATATATATATATATATATATATATATATATATATATATATATGTATATTGTAGATATATACATATGTATATTGTATGTATAGATATATATTTTTTATTATATATATTGTAGCTATGTATGTATACACTATATGATGTATGAATATTACATAGGCTATAGGCCTATGTAGTGATATATATATGTTATGTATATATATATGTATAGTTGACAAATTGTAGATATATATAAATATTAGATATATATATATATATATATATATATATATATATATATATATATATATATATATATATATATATGGTGTACATATAGTATCTAGGTTATGGTCTAGATACACTAGCCTATGGCCGAATTAGGGGTTGACCCTAATTTGTCTAAGTGACCCCTTGACCTAGGTACCTTAATGACCTTTGTTTGACTAGAGTTGACCAAAGTCAACCTTAGGTCAAACTTGACCTAATTAACCTAGAATTGACTTGGATTAACCTAAAATGACTAGTTTAACTAGTTTGACTAAAACCCTAACTAGTTTGACATTGGTTGACCTAACTTTGACTAGTTTGACCTGGTTTGACTTTTAAAGTTGACCAGAGTTGACCAAGATTTGACTTTGGCCTAGACTGACCTAGAATCATATAGTATGTATTGTATACTCTATTTTTACCATTGTGGATATATTGTGACCTGTTTTACTCTAAATAGGACTCTGTGACACCAGTTCGGACATCTATTCATATCAGTCATACAGGGTGACAGGCGAGTACATTCTCTGATCATTTTATACTTGTTAGGACTTATATTCTTGCTCTAGATCACTTTACATGATGTTGTCACGTCATTATCACGGATTGGTACTATATGGATCTTGTCATGCGATGTTATCCCCCTCGGGGTGCATCAGATACAGTTGTCATGTGCTTTTCACGAACATCTTGTATTTCATGTACACCGCTTTCATGTATACTCTTGTGCAATCTTGTACTCTCATGATCACGTGAGCAAACATGATAAAAACCTCTTGTGCAAGGTAACGTAACTTGACTGGATCCTTGTGTATTGATTGGGGAGGGTGAGTAGGAAATGGTTATGTGATCAAAATCCCATCTTGTACAAATCTTGTGAAATCTTGTGAAATCTTGTAAAATCTTGTATATGTCTTAACCCGTTTATATAACCATCTCATGCTCTAAATCTCAGGTTACCTACAGTTCTTACTTATCATATATATAGATATTTCCAGTTATCAAATCTCTCTCGTTTTTATATATATTTCTTTACAGTCCATGTATCTTACTCTTTGCATGCTTTACATTTCCCAACATGTTATGAACTGCGTGAGATGTATTGTGCTCGTTCCTGTCCTGACTGGACCTGTTAAAAATATTACAGATGATGATGGTGACTGTCCTACCTTCTATGGGACACATGAGGGTGACCTTCAGGAGCCTGAGGAGCATCTAGCTCAGTAGAGGGTGCCTAGTCTAGTCTAGTGTTTATAGTTTTCATTTTGTATCAGATTATTCCGATTGTTAGTTGTGACTTCGTTATATTTCAGGTCTTGTACTTATTTGTATTGGACATCCACTTTGTGTGGTGTGGTAACTCTATATATATTCAGTTTCTTCCTTTCATCTGATTTCATATCATGCTCTATCTTTCCTAGACTTGTGTTTGAGATATAGAGTTGAGATATTATGTTATACCTCCGTGCGGAGATGACAGGTTTATATATCTTGTTGTTAGATGTTAGATGTTATAGATGACCTATACAGCATTCTACTACCGACACTGCGGCGTAGGCTGGACGTACCCACGTTCTCGTGCCCCTAATCAGGGTGTGGGTCGTGACACGTTTTTGTGGTGGCCCATGCAGGTCTGTGTCACAATTAGTACGATCTCGTAATAGTGCTCGACTTAGAGTACTAATTACGAGCCTGCAATTAGGACGTAGGACCTAGGACATGATAGGAGTTTCTCAATCACACCTAGGAAATTTCCGATCTTTTGATTTTCATGATTACTCTCCTTGTATTAAATTAATTGTCCTTCCTTGATAAATCTACTCATGTGACATATTGATCTCTGTCTCAATTCGTCTCTAGGATGATGAAGACGCACCCGCAGGCCACTGGATCGAGTAGCTTGCCCGATAGATCTGACCAGGCTGAGGAGGTGGTTCACGAGACTGCCCCCAGATTCCACTATTTCGGAGAACCCGGCAGTTGCGCGGGGAGGTCTACCTCCTCCACCTCAGAGGGTTTCGGTCTCCGTTCCAGAGATACTGCCGCCACCACCTCCGATACCGACGGATACACACCACATGTTCCTTCTCCTTCAGCAGATGATGGAGACGCAGCGAGCCCAGGCAGAGGCGTCGCAGCGCCAGACGGAGGCGTCATTTCGTCAGATTGAGATGCTGAGGCAGAGCATGGAGAACTCGCATCAGCTTGCACTGGCAGCAGTGGAGAGAGTGGCACCGGGTACGGTACAGGGCCCTACTGGCCAGCAGCCGTACCAGCAGCAGTCCAGGCCGGGAACAGTATTAGACTTTAGGAAGATGAGCTCCAGGGACTTCACGGGCACGGAGGGCATCCTCTATGCAGACGACTGGCTAGAGGATGTGCAGCGGAGCTTGGAGCTGGCAGAGCTTCCTAGAGCACTTTGGGTTTCGGCCGCAGCCAGCCGATTCTTCGACATTACGCTGACATGGTACCGCACGGATCCTTATGCGTCGGTGAGAGGGCTGACATGGGAGAACTTCCGGAGGCTCTTCAAGGAGAAGTTCTTCCCAGACGTGGCTCTTACAGCATTGGAGGGCCAGTTCGTGGGTCTAGTGCAGGGGAACTCGTCGGTGGACGAGTATGCAGCTGAGTTCTTCCGCCTTAGCAGGTTCGCTCCCGATATGATCCAGGATGAGGGGCAGAAGGCTCGTAAGTTCCGTAGGGGACTTATTCATGCAGTGCGCACCTGCACCTCGGGACGCCGTGACGCGACGTTCGATCAGATATTGATGGACGCACAGATTGCAGATGAGGACTTCGGCCTCAAGCCGAAGAGGGGCAGTGATACCTTAGGGGCTAGTTCTAGTGCAGGGCCAGCCAAGCGCCCTTACATACAGCAGAGGCCAGTTCAGCAGCCGTTTCAGGGCCAGGGACATGTACTTCACCAGCAGGCACCCAGGCAGCAACAGCATCCTATATGTAACTTCTGTAAGAAGCAAGGTCACGGATGGGACGACTGCAGGAAGAGGTAGGGCCTGTGTTTGCTTTGTGGTTCAGCAGAGCATCAGTTGAGGGAGTGTCCCAAGAGCTTGGCAGGATTGGCTCAGGCAGCAGCAGGAGCTAGGGCTCCGACAGGGCAGCAGACGGGACCACCGTTGCAGACTCAGCAGCAGAGGTTTGTCCAGCATCAGCAGCAGGCCAAGGAAGGCCAGTCGGGGCGAGCTTTCGCCATGGCAGTCGATGATGCACAGGCAGAGGGAGAGCTGATTGCAGGTTCCAACCTTTTCGATTATATTTCTGCATTCGCCTCCTTATAACTGTCTTGAAATTCGATTCTATCTGTTCCTTGTAGTTGATAAATTTTGTTCGGATATTTCATTATGAATTATTTTCTTCTGAGATAAGTCGTATGGGCTAGGTCGTCTCGATTATGGGATCTAGAGACTTCTATAGTAATGTTAGCTGGCATAGTGAGGACATATAGTCGAATTTTGGACGTATTTCTCGGGTGTGGGAATTTAAGGTTTTTACGGCCAGGCATGTGGCAATGCAAAAATTTTAAATACCATGATTCTAGAGGTATGTACCTTAGTCGAGGACTCTGTGAATATCGTAGCCTTGCTCACTAGCATGACGAAGATTCCGAGTATCATGATTTTGGACAGATGCATATGATTATCAGACTGTGTGTTTGAGACTGTGATTGTTGGGGTGTTTGACCTAGAAGGATTATGACCATTCTAATTTCGAGGACGAAATTTTCTAAGAAGGGTAGACTTGTAGCACCCAGTTTCTAAAATGAGGGTAATTTTTAAATTTTGTAATTATAATTATTTAATAATGATATTTAAACCATATTATGATTTTTGGTGATTTTTAGTTATTTTAAAACTATTTAAAACCACGACTTGTGATTTTGATGTTTTGCTAGTGCAACCTTAGAGATTTCTTAACCTAGAGACTAACCATGATCATATGAGCCTAGCCATAGGTTTAGAACATCAAGTTAGGGCTTTTTAGCCTAAGGGGTATTTTGGTAATTTACTAGATTTTATTTGAAATTATGTGATTTTAATATTATTTTAATTATTGTTAAGTACCATGTTAGTCCCTAACCTAGTTTACCCTAATCTAGAGATTAGTTACTAACCTAGAATGCTAAGGGGATAGATATTTACTTTTAGTCAAAGGTTGGAAATATCTTAGAATGCACTTATTTAGATATTTTCCACAAAACCCTCAAAAGATCAATACTTTGACATGAAAGTCCTTCCCTTCACTTGGAAGCAACCTAGAGGACACCCTCCCCTCATTTTGACCAGCCATGGGCACCCCCTACACTACCCCCCTTCCTATATAACCCCATCACATTCATTCATGATCAATTTACATGAATTTGAAACCTAGAAAATTCCTTTTTCATCAAACCTTCATAACTTCCTCAAATTTGAACCAAATCACTTCTAGTCTTTTGCATTGGGTTCCTACAACCTAGAGGGTGCTAAGGGAGGCTAGCAAGCTGGACACAAGGACTTGGACACCAATAAGTGGATAGGACACATCCCCCCTTTCCATTGAAATCTTGAGTTTTTACTCAATATGTAAATACCTACAAACCTTGTTAATATTGTAATTTTTCTTCATAAATGCATGCATATAGGTCTACCCTAGCTGTGGGTCAAGTTTGGTAAAATCTAGGGTTGGTTTGGTGTCCGTATCGGACACGTATCCTAGGTTATAAAGCCTTGTTTGGTGAAATGCCATTTAGGAATAAAAGTTAGTGTTTTGTAAAACAAATTACATGATTGTGTAGCCCTATATGTGTAATTTAAAACCCCCACTGACTGAGCACGATTTGGACTCGTATCCGTGTCCAAAATAGACACGAACCCGCTGCACGACACCCCGTGCGGCTGCCCTGCTGCTCGGGTGTCCTAGCGGACACGACACGATACCCCGACACCTAAAAATTGGTGGGTGGGTGCAGGCAATGACTGACACCATGCCCAAGAAATTTCGTGAGCCCTCGATCAGTGTGCACAAAGAAATCGCGTGTGCACTGAATCAAGCCTTGCGCCCACAGTCGAAAAAGTCGGCACTGATACGCTGTGATTTCTTTGGATACGAGACACGTGGACACGTTGCAGGCACACGTACGTGTAGCCCTGCTCTGGGCGAACACAGGGACACGACCACGAGGTGTCTCGTGTCGTGTGTCGTGTCCTGGACTGACTCGCACACGTGCACGAGGCTGTGCGTGCCTGTGTGTGTCTGTGCGTGTTTGTTAGTGTCTGGACACGTTGTGTCCTGTTGTAGGGACCCCACACGACCCGTGAGACACACTGACACATGCACGACACTTTATCAACCATTAATTTTGGTTTTTATATGGTTTTTCGAACTGGGATTCGGGTTTTCCCCATTTTTCTGATACCAGCTGAACCGAATTGAATTTACTGATTTTAACCTTCATTTTCAAACTGTTTTTATAATGTTAAGTGTTTAGGTTAGTTCACCCACATGTGTAATGACTGAGGACCCTGCTAAACTGTGATTTGTGTGAGCAATAGGTTTTTGGATTCGTTTTTGGGTGGCTACTGATTCATTTTGATTGAACTGTCAAATTGATTTTTTGTATTTCCTGAGTTTGCATTTTTCCTACTGATTTTAATCAGTTTAGTAGTTGTTTGATTCACCTACATGTTTAAGGAATAGTGTACATGGTTATTTGTGATCTAGGTTGAACTATGGGTTTCGAAATATGGCTTGGGAGTTTCATGAGATCACTTGTTAAACACTGTCATTGATTTTACTGGAAATTGAACCTGAGAACACACAGGCCATTTCCCTTAGCACTGACACACACATTCATTAGTACCTAAACACACACACACATCCTAAAAATCTGTCACACACATTTTCCTATCATTCACTGTTACACACACCACTACCCCTTCCCATGACCCCCTCACTCATTCTCACTTACTCTCTCTCTCTCACTTCTCTATATATATATATATATATATATGTATATTGTAGATATATACATATGTATATTGTATGTATAGATATATATTTTTTATTATATATATTGTAGCTATATATGTATACACTATATGATGTATGAATATTACATAGGCTATAGGCCTATGTAGTGATATATATATGTTATGTATATATATATGTATAGTTGACAAATTTTAGATATATATAAATATTAGATATATATATATATATATATATATATATATATATATATATGGTGTACATATAGTATCTAGGTTATGGTCTAGATACACTAGCCTATGGCCGAATTAGGGGTTGACCCTAATTTGTCTAAGTGACCCCTTGACCTAGGTACCTTAATGACCTTTGTTTGACTAGAGTTGACCAAAGTCAACCTTAGGTCAAACTTGACCTAATTAACCTAGAATTGACTAGGATTAACCTAAAATGACTAGTTTAACTAGTTTGACTAAAACCCTAACTAGTTTGACATTGGTTGACCTAACTTTGACTAGTTTGACCTGGTTTGACTTTTAAAGTTGACCAGAGTTGACCAAGAGTTGACTTTGGCCTAGACTGACCTAGAATCATATAGTATGCATTGTATACTCTATTTTTACCATTGTAGATATATTGTGACCTGTTTTACTCTAAATAGGACTCTGTGACACCAGTTCGGACATCTATTCATATCAGTCATACAGGGTGACAGGCGAGTACATTCTCTGATCATTTCATACTTGTTAGGACTTATATTCTTGCTCTAGATCACTTTACATGATACTGTCATGTCATTATCACGGATTGGTACTATATGGATCTTGTCATGCGATGTTATCCCCCTCGGGGTGCATCAGATACAGTTGTCATGTGCTTTTCACGAACATCTTGTATTTCATGTACACCGCTTTCATGTATACTCTTGTGCAATCTTGTACTCTCATGATTATGTGAGCAAACATGATAAAAACCTCTTGTGCAAGGTAACGTAACTTGACTGGATCCTTGTGTATTGATTGGGGAGGGTGAGTAGGAAATGGTTATGTGATCAAAATTCCATCTTGTACAAATCTTGTGAAATCTTGTGAAATCTTGTATATGTCCTAACCCGTTTATATAACCATCTCATGCTCTAAATCACAGGTTACCTACAGTTCTTACTTATCATATATATAGATATTTCCAGTTATCAAATCTCTCTCGTTTTTATATATATTTCTTTACAGTCCATGTGTCTTACTCTTTGCATGCTTTATATTTTCCAACATGTTATGAACTGCGTGAGATGTATTGTGCTCGTTCCTGTCCTGACTGGACCTGTTGAAAATATTACAGATGATGATGGTGACTGTCCTACCTTCTATGGGACACATGAGGGTGACCTTCAGGAGCCTGAGGAGCATCTAGCTCAGTAGAGGATGCCTAGTCTAGTCTAGTGTTTATAGTTTTCATTTTGTATCGGATTGTTCCGATTGTTAGTTGTGACTTAGTTATATTTCAGGTCTTGTACTTATTTGTATTGGACATCCACTTTGTGTGGTGTGGTAACTCTATATATATTCAGTTTCTTCCTTTCATCTAATTTCATATCATGCTCTATCTTTCCTAGACTTGTGTTTGAGATATAGAGTTGAGATGTTATGTTATACCTCTGTGCGGAGATGACAGGTTTATATATCTTGTTGTTAGATGTTAGATGTTATAGATGACCTATACAGCGTTCTACCGTCGACACTGCGGCGTAGGCTGGACGTACCCACGTTCTCGTGCCCCTAATCAGGGTGCGAGTCGTGACAATTACATTCCACGACATAGGTAATTTGGTGTCGCCAAAGACTTTCACAAACAAGGCTACAACGACATGTGTGCGACATAGCCATATATGTTGCAAAAATGCTTTGGCGACACAAATCTAATTTTTTTCTACATATTGTTTATGTCGTTGAGCATGCATTTTCTTGTAGTGTTAGGAATTGTACCATATGAGCAAGAGGAGGAAGCATCCTTTGCGTACTCTCTCAGTTGCCTCCGAACCTCGCACATCATAGTCGATATCTATTCCACGCTAAGAATGTTAGGAAGAGTAGGACCGAAAGTAGCAGGCTGTGATTGTGCAGGTGGAGGTGGAGGAGAGGAGAGGAGCATTCGAGTAAATCAATGGTCGTGATGCCAAATATCTGGTACCGTATACGTTGTCACATTTTTCTCTACAAACAGCTTGTACCCACAAATCGTTCCTCCCAACTCGCGTTAGTGGATGACTAGTGTCCCCTCCCCACCCCCCCAAATGGCCTGAGGCCTGACCCTCTAATGTCTCATATTACAGAATTTCCTCAATAATTAATTAGAGATACTATATAATTCAAACAGTAGCTAGGGGTGTCATTAATTATTTTGGTGATATTATTTTATATCTAAAAATATAATCCTCTATGGATAATTAGGTCATTTATAGTTTTATCTTAAATGGTGATGAAGTTTACTATTACATATGCTTTTGTTATCCAGTTAAATAGCAATAGTTGTTTCCTTTTCTACAAGTATAAATATCCAGCTAGCTAAGCCTAACTATATGAAAATTGTTGAAAAATTTACCTTTATCATCCTGAAAAATAACGTAGCAAATATAAAAAAAGGTTAGAAATACCGGTCTACGAGGAAGTCATGCACTAAGTATTGCCCTAAGAGAATATTCGAGGTCTATGTGTAGACATTCTCTCGAATTCTCCTAGTGGTAAAAACTCCTTGCTATCGGCTTCCCGTCACCGCACACAGTTTCGGGAGAACGACCCGAACTTAGCTTTTGTCCCGAAAATTGAAGGAGAAACAATTTGAGAGGATAGGAGAAAAATGATAGTTTTCTGAGGGTAATGAGAAGAGGAAAATATGATCATTTTGATCTTTTTTTTTGTATATATTTTTTTTACCCTTTGAAAGAGAAGAAAGAATGTAATATATAGAGCCATGAACCAATCCATGGTATTAAAAGATTTAATGAGCCATTAAGGGTCATAAAAAGGGAGCTTTGAATGGTGTTCAAAGGTGTGGTATATAGGAATTAATAGGTTGATAACTTGGCCATTATGAATGAATAATAAGGTAACGGAACTTGATTTTTTTTTATATATACAACAATCCCCCCCAAAAATCAAGTTTTTGAAAATAGTATTCAAAAGGAGTATAGATGAAGAATTTCTGGACAATTATATATTATGCATATATGAGATGGACTACAGCCTTGAATCTCACTTAATGACTATTATCTTTATCTGAAGAAGTGCTTGATGGACTATGCCTTGAATCAAACTTCTTGAACCAGATTCAAAAAATAACACACATAGTATGCTAGAGGTTCTTCGGTCTATCGGGGTGGCGCTTTTGATTGGCCATGCGCACTTTTTCCTTATTCATGAGAGTTGTCTGGGATCGCCCTGTCCCATAGTCGTGGCATTCACGACCTCTCACATAGGTAAGTCCTCCAAGGGTCGGTGATTGGACTCAACCCTGCATAATCATGCTTGGACCTATTAAGAGTTCTAAAACTCATCATAACCAAATCACACCGAAACACTGTCACCATAGGGATGGAGAATCATTGTACACATGTACAGCCACTTGGGCACTATTTTAATGAGATTTTAATCTCGGATCAGTGTTCCATAAAGTCACCTAAGTCCAGCTTGTTTCTACCCATTAAACCAGCTTCTTGGGATCTCCAGTTAGACTCGGTTGGGTTGCCACTGCTGGTGACTTACTTATGGGCTTAACCCCATCCCCCTCGATGATTCTAAGATTAATTTCCTGGACAGGCTCTTCGTCAAGAGTAAACAGACTCTTCGTCAAGATATCTGTAAAGTTCTTTTATGACTTTTATAGTTAAGAACCACATTTTTTTTCTTTTAGGATATTTATATCATAAAATCATAGCAAGAGTAAAATTAGGCCTGGTTCTATAAACTTATCATCTGTGAGCATTTAGATGTTCCACAGGTCAACCATCATTCTTCTTATGATGCATCCAAAGACTATGTCATATAATGATTCTATCAATTGATGATGTCAGCCCCAAGATAGTAAGCCAAAATCACATATAGCTCTGCTACCTCTTGAAGAATTAACCATTGTACTTTTTAGGGTTGGCACTAGATGATTCATCTTTACCGATCATATTTAAAAATATGACAGTCTAAAGTACTAGAATAATAGTTTAAGTGATTTTACTAATCAACCTTAAAAAATCTTTAGTTTATTAAGTGTTAATTAATTTGGATTAGCTATAGGAGCCGGTTCCCAGCTAGCGAAGGTCCACAGGGAAACGATTAAATATCGTGTCGCTTAGGGCTATTTACGTCCGGTTGACAGAATGACCCTTTCGACTTGTACCCAAAATAATCTTAATTTTTAAAACTTTAGATTTAAAGGAATTTGCAATTTCACTAACTATTTTCTTGTGACAAAATTGTTTGAATGAATCAAAGAATTGTAGAGTCATGAAACATAAGAAAAATAAAGTTTGTCTAAATATTGTGACAGAACAATATTATGATTCTAGAAATTCTAATATTGTGATAATATAGTCATTTAAGGTTCAAACATGTAAAACTAACATGAGAAGAATATCACTTTTATACAACAATATACAGAACCATATATATAAACCAAGATAAAATTGGCTCATAGATTTCAACAATGTATTTCTCCAATTAAATTTAGTAATCAAAATGAATAGAATATGTGAATTGTAAATGTGAAAATTATCTTTCCACGTGATCGAACCAATTTTATACTTCTTGATTTCGGCTTAGTAATAGTAATTCAAAAAAAATGTCATTTAGTACATCATTTAAGTAGCTTTATTATTCTCACTAAATATCCATTAGTATCCAATAATTTGGAAAAGAGATTTACAAACATCAAATTCATATTGATAGTGGAAAGTATTTTATATAACTTACCTCTACCCTTGGCATGTTTGAGTCTTCTCTAATGAGTCACAATCTCTAATGCTTCTAACTTAGAGATAGTGCATTACAAAAAACATGTTGAAAATAAGTGAGTACAAAATAAATTTGAATTATCGTCTCCGTTAACATTTTGTTTCTTTATAGAAAGTTAAAAATATTTCTAATTATCCTATCATCAAGAAAATAGAATTTAGTTTGCATATTGATACAAATGTAAAAGAACGAAGTAAATAACAAATTAATAATAGTAACAATTGACTAGTGCCCAATGGAGTGAGCTGAATTCATGTAATATATGGCAACAACTAATTAATGGAAACATATGAATGGTGTTCAATGATTCAATGACTTCAGTCAATAGGAAGCAATGGTTGATCATGTTTAAGGTCCTTTACAGCAATTGAAACTATATGAGACAACCAATATAATCATGTAAAGTTTCTATTGACTAAAATAAGTTTATCAAATAATTAACTAAAGAGAAAATTATTAGAGGCAAGTAAAACATAACAAAGCATATGTTTGAGTCTCTGACAAAGGCAATGATTTATGAATGTTCACGATCCATATTGGTATACATTTGATACGAGCGTGAAAGATGGATATGTATATAAAAATGCTAAGGAAGACATCATTTTATGGAATAGTTTAACACATAATTCAGACCTTGCATATTTGTTTTTAAAAGAAGCATAAATGTGAAATTATGAAATCATCATGCAAGCCCCAAGATAGAAGACAAAATACAAGATTTAATTTCACTGCATGAGAAAATTGCAAAGTAAAATTACTAATTCATATGTATAGTGTCTTTCTATGTTACACGCATACAAAAATATGGTGTCAAAAGTATGTTTCATGTCTGTACCCATATCTGTGTCCGAATTCATGCAACATATGTAGCTATATTGCACACATCAAAAAAAAAAATCTATGTCCATATTTGTATCCGTTTTTATGTAACATAGTTGTCTTATACGTCGGGCACCATCAAAAATAAATAAAGAAAATAAAACATGCTCGGACTCTCTCCTAGAGTAACCAAATGACATTCACATTTTACTTTAGTTCAAACCAATAAACAAAATATATATAACATCATGTACCAATTTTCCAAATTTATAACAGTATGCAACGACCATCCTAATTTCATAGGTCGTCATAGGTTATCGTAGGAAACCATATAAATAGATCTTCAAGGTTAGAAAAATGAGCTCAAATATATCAAGCAACAAATTTATTTAAGAGTTATCTAGCTATGTGAATCCACCTGCCAGAAAGACTTCTAAGTAAAAGTTATAAGCAACACATGGCTTATTAATTACCATGATGGAATTTTTTTCCTTTGTATATACAAAGCAAAGGCCTTCTTACTTGACAGGCTTATAATAATAATCCTCAACAATGGAATACTTGAAAGCTCAAAAGAAAAAGAAAGAAAAAAAAATTGACAACTTTCTATGACTGCCTGCCAACCTAGGCCAGCCCTCTACTTTGATGCTAAATTCGTATCCAAGATAAGCTAGGACCAAAGGAGGATGTTGCCATATAACCTAGAAAGTAAGTTGAAATGTAGATATCCTATTGGTCATACAATTTAAGTTCATGCGACCAATTAGTCCCCAAGACCAGAAAAGTTTTATATAACTTAGCTAGCCCTAGCGCACATTTTCTTGTTTGACTCATTTGGACTTGTTTATCGAGCAACATTCCATACTAAAAACACAGGCAATTGGAATATCAATGGCGTGCTAGTGTCACATCGTGTCAAATATGTATGGGATACAAGACTTCCAACAGTAAGCATAAGAAAATACTAACACAGTAACATGGCAAAGCAAATGATAACTTCATTACAGTCCAAACTTTCATCATAATCATATGGTTGGATGAAAATCTATTCCTAATTCATTTATTTGATTCCTCCACTTAGAGCAGTACTTTTCTTGAGTACCCACCCAGCTTATGAAATACTTAATGGAACATTAAGTAACCATAAGAAAATATGTTCGGTCATATCAAAGGTTCTCAAAATTATTCGATTCTCAGATTCCAATAATTAGCTTGATATATGCTTCTTTTCTATTTTATTTCTTTTACTGATTTCTTTGAACTTCCGTACATTAATAAGACAACCTCCTTTTCAACAAATAAGTAAATGATTAGTCCATGGTATACACGATATATTTCTATATCTCAGTAAAGTAATATATACAAATGAGTAGATGATGAAGTGATTAGAATCTGTCGATGTTGAGAAGCATGAGACGCCACATATTACTAATTATAGAGCCGGACTGCCATTCCAATACTATGGAGATGCTAAAGAAGATCGGAACGGTAAGTTGAATGCCAAAACAAAGCAGAATAAAGTTAAAGCTCTTGTTGGTTCAGATTTAACAAGAAGTTCGGTTTAGAATCAGAAGCTATCCTAATACAGAACCAGAAGCTTCATCATGAGAAATTAAGTGATAACAAAGTGAAAATACAATTCACAAGCTACCAGAAGTTATAAAGGAAAAGGTTATGGGTGTGTGTTCCCAAGAAAGAACCATGAAAAAAAATCATAAACTTGTTAATTATAGGTTTATTCAATCACTATATATATATTCTCATTCACAACAGAAATGTTAAATACTCACTTAGTCTTATAGTTGAGTCGCCTAGAAAATAACAAATAGCATGGAAAAAGCCAAGTTCTACACATGAGTGTGACCAACAATATATGAAGTTTCAAATAGCACGGAAAAACCCAAGTTCTTGATCCGGAAATTTCATACTACTAGTATTTGAATATCTCATAAGGAAATGCAACAGCATTGATAAAATTTGTAGGAAAAAAAATGAAGAGTTATATGAAAATATTCTCTTAGATTGTTGGAAATTTTACCCTTTATCATCCTGAAAAATATAGTAGCAAATAAAAAAAAGGTTAGAAATACCGGTCTACGGGGAAGTCATGAACGAAGCATTGTCCTAAGAGAATATTCGAGGTCTCTGTGCAGTCATCCTCTCGAATTCTCCTAGTGGTAAAATCTCCTTGCTATCGGCTTTCCGTCACCGCACACAGTTTCGGGAGAACGACCCGAACTTAGCTTTTGTCCAAAAAATTGAAGGAGAAACAATTTGAGAGGATAGGAGAAGAATGATAGTTTTCTGAGGGTAATGAGAAGAGAAAAATATGATCATTTTGATCTTTTTCTTGTATATATATTTTTTTACCCTTTGAAAGAGAAGACAGAATGTAATATATAGAGCCATGAACCAATCCATGGTATTAAAAGATTTAATGAACCATTAAGGGAGCTTTGAATGGTGTTGAAAGGTGTGGTAAATAGGAATTAATAGGTTGATAAATTGGCCATCGTGAATGAATAATAAGGTAACGGAACTTGATTTTTTTGATATATACAACAAAAATATACTTAAATTAGCTAATGGTAAAAAAATGTACTTACATATGCTTTAGTAGGTCCTTCGTCTACTAGATTCTCATCCTTCTTTCGCTTGTGGGGACATTCGAAGATCTTTCAAGTCGACGGTGTTAGGATCTTCATCCGTCCTGGCCATAGCCGGCTCCAGGGGGAGGAGGACTAGGCAGCCGCCTAGGGCCTCCTCCCCCGAGGGGGCCTCTATTTTTTGAATTTTTAATTATTTTGTATTGGGCCAAAAAAGAAACTATGGGTCTGAAAAAGTCCATGATTGTTTGGAGAAGAATCAAATAAAACATTCAAAAAAATTGCACTCTTCTCTCTCACACTTTTCCAAGAAAAATCTCTCGCCTATGGGAAAAAAAAATGAAACGGTCTCTCCCTCCCTCAACAAACGTGTCCATGCAAAATTTTCTCCTTTCTAGTTTCTAATATCTTTTATTTTGTCTTGTGAAGTTTCTAATATTAATTTTTTGAATATTGGAAAGAAACGCATAAGTGGAGGAGATCACAAAGTAAATATGCCTTCGTTACTTGTAAATAAAACTATAAAAATTATATAGAGGGATAAGGGCCTCATTTTTGGGACATGTCTAGGGCCTCCAAATTGCTAGAGTCGGCCCTGGTCCTGGCAGCCTCTTTGCATTGTAATATTAAGTAATCAATAACAAATATATGAATATTAAAAGAATTATACTTAAATTAGACTTGATTATATGTACCATCCGTCGAAAATGCTCGACGGTTGGAATGGATCCAGCTGTGTGAAGACCAGCCCTTATCCCTCTTTAAATTGTAATATTAAGTAATCAATAACAAATATATGAATATTAAAAGAATTATACTCAAATCAGACTTGATTATATGTACCATCCGTCGAAAATGCTCGACGGTTGGAATGGATCCAACCGTGTGAAGACCAGCCTTAGCACAGGCCGGAGTGAAGACCAGACTTGATTAATTTATTAATTATAACTATAATCTTGATTAATAATTTATAATTTTATTTTAATATTTTATAATAATCTTAATTAATAATTTATACCTTTATTGATCATAATTATAATAATTTATTAATTGTAACTATAATTTTAATTAACAATTTATAAATAAATATTTAATTATAATCTTAATTAATAATTTATGAGTCTTAATTATAATCTTAATTATAAATTATAAATTACTATTTATGATAATCTTAATTAATAATATATTAATCATAATTAACACCAAAATTAATAATTATTATTTAATAATTTAATAGTTAATACATTATTAAAGTTTTAATTAATAATTTATTAATCATTATAACCTTAATTAATAATTTATTAATCATAACTATTATGATAATTATTATAATAAATTATTTATTAATCATAACTATAATTATAATTATAATAATTAAATAATATTTTTTTTATTTATTTATTTATTATTTTATTATCATTATTATAAATTATAATTATAGTTTACTAAATCCTATGTTTGGTTGGAGTTGGATTTGGATTTGGATTTGAAAATTCATGATTTGGATTTGGAATTGAATTTTGGATTTCCAAATCTAGATCTAAACCCAAATTCTTGTTACCAAGCAAGCCATAAAGGAAAACAAGAAATTATAGGAAAAGAAAGACACGATGAGCCCTACTTTAGTGGATCGCTATAACATCCACAGGATGCTACATTTGTGGAGAAATGTGTAGGTGTCTCTAACTTTTTTCCTTCAAGTATTTATGATTATTTTGTGGGTTAATTAGCTTTTAAACCATGGATTTTAAATCAGTTTAAGTCCTCGCATGTCTAATTGAAAAGTTTAGATCCTAGATTTTTTTTTTTTTTATTATACCATGAACATTAGTACAAGAGCAACAATAAACACATGCCGGAAAGAGGGTATAATAAGAAAAAGAAAGCCAAAAATAAAAATTCAGGGTCCAAATTTTTCAATTGGACATGACAGGACTTAAATTCTAAATTGGTATAAAATTCATAATCTAAACGCTTATTAGCCCTTATTTTGTTCATTTTGCCTTGAGATAAGGTCTTTAATGAAGGAACATTTTTTAGGGTACATCATATGCTAGAGGACAACACACATAATTTATGAATTTGTTAGGACTAATATTAAAATTGATTGGGGGCAACACCATACTCTCCTTGAGATAAGGTCTTTAATGAAGGAACATTTTTTAGGGTACATCATACGCTAGAGGACAACACACATAATTTATGAATTTGTTAGGACCAATATTAAAATTAATTGTTGGCTTTGGTCAATATCACCAGGAAGGGTGTCTGAAACCTCGTGAATGCTTTAGGAAAACCGACACGTGAACTGACGCCACGTGTCGGTTTTCCATTGGCCGGAGTTAGCAAAGGGGGAGAGTGTTTTTCTTTATTTTTTCATCCAATCACGTGTTGACACGTGGCAGGCGGTTTTTTTTTTCTTGTTCAAATTTTCGGCCTGGCAGGACTTTTCGCTTGTTCAAGAGAGGATGTCAGATTGTCTGATCCATTGCAAATTAAACTTTTCTATTGAACTTCATTTGATCATATAAAAATTAAGTATGTCAAATTTTGAAATCGTATCACTAATGCTCTCTCTTTATCTAGTCTAAAGAAGAGAGATTCATAAACTTATTTGGTGGAGTTTTTCATTATCCGTCGACCATACTTCATTTTAATGGAAGAAGGCAATTAGATGATGACGGCGATGAAAGTTTTGATTTCAAATCGTAATTAATTGTCAGGTTTGTGACATTTGGAAATTTACGTCTAGATCTATGGAGGGACAAAATGGTCAAGTAGGGATGGAACAAGAATATTATGGCGGCCTAGTTTCAACAAATTTAAATAAGAAATTATTATGGGGGCTTGGCTAGAAAAAAGCAATAAATATTAAATTACAAAGAAGAAACCATTATGCAACTAGTTTCCAAAAGAATAATTGTGAGTTTTATTAAACCATCCTTCAGAGGTTAACCTCTCGCCTTTCTCTAAGAGGCTAATTAGCGTTTAGATCCTAAATTTTATACCAACTTAAAATTTAAGTCTTGACATGTTCAATTGAAAAGTTTGGACCTGAACTTTTATTTTTGGTTTTCTTTTTTTCTATTACATTTTGTCTGTAAAGATTGTTTTCCTAATACTCTTGATTAGGGTATAATGAAAAGAAAAAAAAAGTAAACTAAAAATAAAAATTTATGGTCCAAAATTTTAATAGTACATGTCAGAACTACTCTAAGTTGATATAAAATTCAGGATCTAAACGTTAATTAGCTCTTTAAAAAATAAGAAAAAATCATTGACCGAAATTTTAAATTTATTGTACAGACTACAGAATACAGGATTTGTTTGACATTGTGCCCTAAATAACATTGAAGAGCACTTGCAAAGACGTCATTGTATTAATCAATTACATAATCTTTTATTTTCTCCTTTTAGGCTCGAAGTATGCTATATTTTATCAGACCTCTTATGTTGGGGAATGTGGGTGGGATGGTCGCACATCCACATGACATTTCATCATCGTCTTCTCGTCGACACTAGCATTCTCTCACCCTCTCGAACGGCAAAGAATGCTCACGAACCGGTCGCACCCGCTCGATCGCTCGCACGAGACGACACCCACTCGACCGCGCGAACGGCAAGAAACATCGACGGGCCTACGCACCCGCCTAATCACTCAAGGTGGGCATCACAGTATTAATCAATTACATAAGTTTACTATGTCAAATTGCTACTTACAGCTTCGGGACCATATAACTTGTCAATAAAAATTGAAAAGTTGACGAGGCTGGATTGTTCCCTAAAACTAATTTAGTCCTTCCCACTGAATAATTTCTCTGATCCATCCAACTGTAAATATATATTTCAAATGTTCACAAGTACCTGAATGTTTCAGACTTTTGCTTACCAAAGTTATTTACTGCAAAAAAAATTCGATTTCTTTCTCTATCGCAAGTTTCCTGCCAATGAAAGTCCATTGGATGGTAAACTTGTCAATTGGGTCCATTAGAAATAATTAAGTACTTCCTAAACAAACAAAAAAGTAGTCTGTAAACACACATCACCAGCCAGAAACTTCGCATATTGTTGGCCGCAAAAGGCACGTTTTTGGTGTACAGAGAGAAATGTCAGAACTCCTTGCCGACGTATAATATACTCGTATTTACAGGCGGCATCTACGTAGACGATTAACATTGATACATGCAAACCATAACCTATATATACAATTTATCAGTAACAAATAAGAGCTGGATTAGGGAAATAAACAATGAAGCCAGCTCTACTAATGAAACTTTTGATCAGGTTTCAGGAAATTATAGCATTCCAGCTGTATCATCTCTCCACCAGCAACAGGGTCATATTCACATCTGTAGAAACTGCAAATACCAACATAAACAAATTAGGATAGTTAACCAAGGCTAACATAACAACAAATAAAATGAAAAGCAAGTAAAAAAAGTATTCAGCCACTAGTGACCACTTATATGGGGGACAACACAAAGAGGTTTGAAATGAACTCAATCATCTTCCTTCCTCTTGGAAAATAAAAGGTAAATTCAAAAGCTAACTGCTAAGGTCATAATATTGATCGGGTAATTTATTTTGGAGATCTTTGTTTATAGGAGTGCAACTCGGGCGGGCTAAACCTGAGCCCGATATGGGTTGGGTTAGGGTTGAAGATACTCGGGTTCGGGCTCGGATTCGGATTAAAATATTTGAATCCGATCAAAAATCGGACTGGGCTCGGGTTAATGTGTCGGGTTACCCAAAGAACCCGAAACCAGACTTATATATATATATATATATATATATATATATATATATATATATATATATATACTTCTTAAATAAAAATTTTAAATTATAAATTTCTCCACCTAAACTCTTCAACTCCTTATCCTAAATCTTATTCCAGTTTGTATTTTGTAATGATCAAAGTTTGATTGCTATTTGATTATGTGCTTAATATTACTTTTGTTTAAAATTACTTCAAATATTATATTAGAGCCCAATGAACCCGATGGACCCGACCCAATCCGAGCCCAACCCGATCCTCCGGACTTGGTCTTGGGCTTCATATGTTGAACCCGAGATCGGGTCGGGCTAGGGCTCGGACTAGACTTATGATTCATCGGGTTGGGCTTGGGTTGACCTCAAGCCCGACCTAACCTGCCAGAGTTACACCCCTATTTGTTTTACATAGAAAGATATGGACAAAGAGACATGTAAAATAGCTTCTACAATTTAGATTTAATTGCAAATTCCTTCAGAAATAGAACAAGTAATTTCTTGATTATGTTCCCTCGGTATTCATATGTTGTACTTAAAAGCATAATTTACCTCTAGTGTAAACCAGGATGTATTTAAAACAAGTAGCAATAGCTGCTTCCAATAGGATGGGTATATGCCAAGAGTGTAAGTTCTTGTGTACCTTCCATCCATCCCCAATATAACGATAGTATTCTTCTTATGTCCAAAAGCAACAATGCACTGAGAACCTTCATGCAATCGAAATTGTGCCACGGACCATTCTGAATGGAAATACTTGGGCAATACACCTACCAAAAAAAACAGAAATAGTTTTTAGAGTAATGAAACACTTAATCCCAGGTTAAACCTGGCGAACAAGCTGTATGAGCAAACATCACAAACATGAAACATCCAGTAGCTTTAGCTAATGATACTGCCAGATTATAATGCTCATATAGCTTTAGGTTGGGGCACATGCTAAAATGGTTTCAATCCACATTCCTCAGCTCCCTACATGGGCCACTAATTTATTCATTGGATACAATATCAAATTCTAGATGCCATAGACTTACAAGCAAACTACTTTTCAGAGAAAACATGGCCCTTATAGAAATTGAACTTCAAACAGTCGGGTCAGAATTAGGTTTTAAAATCAAGCAGGGTCTAGGAGGAAAAAAAAAGAAATTGAACCTGGGTGACTCAGGACCAAGCAGGGTGATTGTGGGGCTGTGGGAACTAAACCTGAGAACATGGCACACTTTATTAGTTTATTGGACTTAAAAATAAAGACAAGTTATCCGCCCTACTCCCACTTCACTAGCATTTACAGATAGGGGCGGAGCCACATACATCAGATTGGGGTCCACCGCCCCCACGGTGGACCCCACTGTCTTCTATCTATGTACTTGTATGCACACAAAAAATAAAAAAAAGTACAAAAAAAATATGTCCCCACAGTTCCAAAAAAAAGAGGAAATCGCCCCCACGAAACGAACTGTCTGGCTCCGCCCCTGTGTAACAGACAGGAACTGTCTCCCATTTTACAAACAAGATATCCACAGTCCGTCAATAACTAACTTTGAACTATATGTTTGAGTTCATCAAAACTAGCAATCATATACTCCTAGCAAGATTCAGTTCAGGAAAAAGAGACATGCATAGGACCAGGATTAATCATGGTGTCATCGTGGATGCCAACACACATGTTCAGTAACTGAAGAGCTCATTAGAGTGCTTCAGTTAGTTGCCATAGCAAATTAGACACTTGCATAAAGTGAAGTTAGGTGTAACTTAAGGCAGACAATCTAATCTTGTGAGAGTGCTTGCGCCAGAATACCAAGGCAAGTTGAAAATCATGCATACATCCCTTGTTTTGTAAAGGATAATGGATTGATATAGGATATCACAAGGAAGCCAGCACTAGCATATACATAAATGTCGATCGTTGAACTAACGACCCAAGACACAAGATCTGACACCTCTAACTCTCAAGAACGAGAATTAAAAGAGAAACATCCATGGAGCAACTCAAAATCAAAAGCAATTCAACTTGTTTTTTGTCTTACATAGCCCCATATAAATAACTTTCTTAAGCCCTAAGAAACAAATCCTAAACAAACTAGGAAATCAATCAAAAAATAAATATAAAAGATTTGGTCAAAATCTTCCCCAAAAAGACATAGAGCTGGTTTAGTCGGTTTTGGACCCGTTTGTGTCCGCCTCAGACCGCTCATCTTGTAGAGAACTCGACTTGAGTTCTTTGTGCCGCCATCTAAATAAATGCCTCGTCGTCATTGACTTAAAGCTCGTCGAGGCATCATCTCCCCCAACTAAACTTCTTTTTCTTATGCACTTTGAACAATCTCAATTTTCTCGGTTGAAGCATGTCGTAATGCCCAATAGATACCATCCTCATCCGAAAGCATGCCATAACGTCGCCACTGGCATTGAAACCTTAAGCTTACGGTGCTGGTACGAAAATTTCTATAGCAATTTGCACCATCTCGCACTAGCCTTTTGCAATTGCTTCTGAATCCTTCGTCCATGGATTTGGTTTGTCAAGTTCTTCATGTTGTACTATTCTCCCACCCCTTTGGCAAAGTGTGCAAATCCAAAAATTTGATCAAGTGGTTTGGAATATACAATAGTAAATGAAGACCCCCTTGTAGATGAATGAACCACGCTATTGAACATGAATTCCGCTTGCACTAAAGTAAAGTTCAACTGTGTGAAACCCAGTTTTCCGTAGATTAGTTAAATAGAATTTTTGGTGTTATTAAATTAAATGTTTTCAAATTATAATTATTATTAAATATTAATATTAAATTACTTTTGGGTGAAGAGATTTTTAAAAAAAAACTATAATAACTGGGATTTTCGATTTTGGACCCAGATCCGAGTCCGAGCCCAGACCCAGGCCCGAGCCCATCCTTTCCATTTCATTTCAAACCTGGATTTTTCCCAAACCTTGGTTCATACTTATATAATAACAATAAAATTAAAAAAAAAAAAAAAACTATTTCTTTGCTGGTCCTTGCGTTGGTTTGCTGAGAAGTGGTAAAACTTCTCTGCTCTTTTCATTCCCCACCACACATTCCTTAACCCATCTCCTTTTATTTCCCCACAACCTCCCCACGTTCCCACAACAGAACCACTCCCCTCTCACCCACGTCTCCATCCCAACTCCTCAGAACTCTAAAAACTCTCAACTCACTCAAAGCTCACCATACTCTCTAATCCCTCTCTCTTCTCCCTGTGCTTCTCCATTTCCTGGAGAAACCGATCCCAAGCCCTAACCCACCTCCTTGAGTCCGGCCACCCCTATGCGGCTCACTGCCGTTCGCGGCCAAGCAGCGCCCCTCTCCGCGCTCTTCCCCACGCCGAGCACTCCTCCCGGCGCCCTCTCCGGCCGGACCCGAGCCCCCGACCGCGCGGCTCCCCCGCCCGCGTCAGCGCACTCCCGGCGGACTCCTCCCCGCGCTCTTCCCGGCGGCTCCCCCGCCGTCAGAACCCCCGACCGCGCCGATCCCCGCGCGCGTGCGACCCCGAGCCCCCGCTGTCAGCGTCTCCGCGTTCGTCCGCCGCTGTCCGCGGACTCCCCCGCGGCCGACCCCCTTTTTCCGGCGGAGCCCCTTCCCGCCGCTCGCCGTCCAGCGAGCCCGCGCCCCCTTCGCGGTCTCTGGCCAGACCTCTCCCGCGGATCCCTCTCTCCCGCAGACTCTTCCGCGCCTCTTCTGTGCGTGGGCGACCCTGTTGTCGCGAGGCGTTGCTGTCCAGATCTGCGACCTGCTGCCGAACTTCGTTTCGGATTTTTCCCGAGATTTTCCCGCGGCTCTCCGCCAACGGAATTTGGTAATTTCTTGGTAATCACAGTAGTTCGTCCCTCCCCGTAGAGTCGATGATGAAATCGGTCCCCGGATTCCCTTCGGGAAATCCGGTTAGCTGCGTTATATTTTCGATTAGCTACGTTAGCGTATTTTCCTGTGTTTTATCTACTGGTTTGGTGTGAATTGGTTGGATTATGGGATTCCCGGATATTTCGGAAAATTCGGTTGTTTGGGAATTATTTTCTGTGGCTTGGGATTATTTTGGTGGATATATTCTGTGGATTATTTTGGGTTGGAAATATTTGCAGGTTTTCCGTGGCGCATTTCCCAGTTTTGGGTTTGTCCCGAAATAGAGGAAGTGCTGCCCAAATTTTTACAAAACTATACTTATATTGATTTCAAAACTGGCTTTCGAAAATGAATTTTTAAACTGATTTTCGGGCGACGACCGTACCGGTCTGTGGGCCCCGGCGAAATGCAAACGCACCGGTCCGACCGGACGTTGTGGTATTAGCCGAATTTTGAGGAATGGACCGAGTCTGAGACTCTTAGCTTTCTTTTAATTATTTTAATTAATATTAGGTTATTTATTATTAGATATTTAAATTCCTGCACTTTAATTATTTAATTAAGTCTTTTTATCTTATTTGATGTAAAAGGAAATTGTACCGGACATAAGCCAACCCTAGGACCATTAGCTGTGCCAATGTATTTGTGTAGCATAGATTTATTTTTATTTCTGGTGGATGTGATTTGGGTGGTCTTTGGATTAGTTGCATATTCGTAGTTTAGAACGTAATTTGCTGGTTAATCACGAAGTTAGTTAAAATGAATATAATATTATTAATTAACGATTTATCACTAAAAGAAATTGTATTTTCATAAATATATTACAAAACACAAAGTTTTCCAAATTGTATTTGATTCTCGTGATTTTCTAAATAAACCAATTAACCGGCTTAATCAACGCACGTAGTTGCGACGTAATCATTAGCTGTAAATTAATACAACATAAAACCTGACTAGGACATGACTACTAGAGATTGCAACTAGCACACTTAGGCTGGTTATTCAGGAATCTAAGTCGAGTTCTCAACTGTAGGAATTCGAAGATTCACCTGACGTTCCTCCTCGGTATCAACCCGTCTCTCCAGTCATTCAATTGAGGCAAGTATAGTTTGTGTTAGTTTACAGTTATTTATTTAATCGTTTTACTGCATGTCTAAACCACGTCTCAAACACGAAACTCTCACCGAGAGTACTGTACTGTATCTACTGTAACTATTGGGGACTGGGGAATAGCGTAATGATTATGACCATACTGTAACAAAACCCCCTTATCCATTACTGTAACAAACCCAAGCAGGTCATATGTCATTACCTATTCAAATCACTGTTTTCTACTGTAACAAACATGTTTTAAAACTGTTTAGAACTGCATGATTCTATTTCTTATTTAACTGTTTAATTAGCATGAATTGTACTTTGCTCCCTCCTGACTGGAGACAACATTTTAGGTAACACTGAGGATGACGAGCTATACTATAATAGCTACTATGACCCGGTTCTCTACCCTGCGACGGTACCGGAGCCGTCTCTGGAGGACGCTGATCCTGGGACCACTGAACCTGATGCTTAGATAGTTTTCCTTTCCTGCATCTTTCTTTTATTTGGAGTTTGTTGTTTTATTTTCAGCATTTCCCTTCCAGTTGTATTTCTGAATATTTTATCAAATAAAGTTTCAATTCCGAATAGAACAGTTGTGGCAAATGTACTTGTGTTGTTGTGAATACCTGCAATGGAACAGCTTACTGCCGCCGTCTCACCACGGTGCAGGCTGGGCATGATCCGACTAGACCCAGAATATTGGGATCGGGTCGTGACATGTTTTCAGTGGTAGCCCATGCAGGTCCACAACAAACAACAACCTAGGAAAACATACCTAGAAACAATTAGAACACTAGAACATTGATTTGTCACGACATAGGACCGATTATATAAATAAATATTTTTGCTTGATTATAGACCGGTAGGCTACCTTGCTTATGAGTGCGTCCTAAACCTTCCAGAGAATGACCATTGACAAGACCAAATCCTGTTGGCGATGAGGTGTTATCTCCGGATCATATCTCATCCCCTCAACCAAGCCCAGGGTCTTTCCCCTCGCGGCTGTTTGACCGTCCGCATCATGCATCCAGTGAAGTTTCCCCTACACTGGCGATTCCTACCTCATCTCAAACTGAGTTGCATTTCCCTGGTGGATTAATTATTTTGTTGCTCCTCCAGTGCCAGCAATCATCTTCCAAATGGTTGTCCTATTTCAAGAAACCCTGGAGTTCCAGAAAGTTCAAGATGAAGCCCAGCAGGAACAGAAGAATATCACGAGGGAAGACATGAAGAACGTCATGATGTAGCCTTAGTTATCCCCAACCAAGTTAGAGCAGAACTTTTGTCCTAGGTAGGATACCCCTGAATCTAGAAGATATTGGGTCCCATCGAGTACCCTACTTTCCCGCAGTCTTGCAGTAAGAAGTTTTGGGCTTGTAACTATTGCAAGAGGTCTGGTCATCAGGCCGTTAGTTGCCGCAAGAGATTGGGACAATGTTTGGCATGTGGATCTGCTGAACATCGGGTAAAGGACTGCCCTTATCTTTCTATCAAACCAGAGCTCATATCCCAGCAACACCTGTTAGACCACAACCTAGGGACCCTCTTCCTATCCAGCAGACCCTGCCCTTACAATGAGGCGTGATGCATACTCGAGGTTCAAAGAAAAGGAAGCAGTTGGAGACTGCTCTTACAAGAGCCAGAACCATGAGGAATAGTACCTAGAACCGCTGTATAGCATCATCTTTTTGGATGTCCTTAGATCAATCATAAGAGTTTTGCTGTAATTCTCCACAGGGATAGAAGTTTTTGTTACACCCTTTTGGCAGATGTTTTCCTGATAGTCTCCCCGGATTATCCCAGATCTAGACATAGGATTCATCCCTGACTTAGCCCTGACTCTTTCCCTATTTCTAAAGGATGTTACAGAGTCAACCCGAAGTTGGCCAAGAAGATGAAGGACCAGATCAATGAAGGCTCTAGGATTTATTCAGAGTGGAACTTCACCTTAGGGAGTACCTACCTTGTTTGTGCCCAGAAGGATGGAACGAACGGATGTGCATCATTTACCAAGGCACTAAAGAACAATGCTCTTTGTCCGGATCGAGGATCTGTTTGATCTGTTTGTGTGGAGTTAGGATGTTTCGAAGTTTGACTTAAGATTTGACTACCATCAAATCAAAGTCAGGAAAGAGGACATTTCCAAGACGACGTTTAAACACCAAGTATGGGTAGTTTCTTTGGTCAGGACGTTAGACTGACAAATGCTCCTGCTGTGTTCATGAATTTCATGAACAGAGATTTTTCATGAGTATTTGAATCAGTTTATCTTCTCCATAGATAACATTCTGATATATTTGAAGATTGAAGAAGAGCATGAAGAACACCTGACGAAGTTTTGGAAACTTTGAGGAAAAAGAAGTTTATGGTAAGTTATCTGGACGTGGATTGTTGACAAGGTAGACTTTTGGCCATGTTGTCAAGAGAAGAAATTTCGATGGAAGATAGCTGTTGTTGAAGAGTGATATACCCCAAGTTCAATTCGGAAGATTTTTGAACTTGGCCGGCTACTATCAAAAGTTCGTGAAGGATTTCGTCAAGATTGCTGAGCCAATGACGAAGCTCACTTGGAAGAATGAAGAATTCATCTGAACGAAAAGTTTGCCAGTCGACATTGAGGAGCTGAAGAAGAGACTTACCACTACACCAATCCTTGCGCTACCCGCAGGAACCGGTGGGTTCTCAATTTACAGTAATGCCTCTGGAAAAGGACTGGGTTGCGTTCTTCAACAACATGGAAAAGTAATTGCTTACACATATAGGCAACTACAGACTCATGAGAAGAATTATCCCACACCTAATTTGAAACTTGCTGCAATTATCTTTACTTGGAAGCTATGGAAGCATGATTTCTATGAAAAGGGAGTGAAAATATATACGGACTACAAAAGTCTGAAATATGTCTTCACTCGGAAAGGGCTGAATGATAGACTGAGAAGATGGCTGAAGCAGATGAAGGATTTCGACATCAACCTGCAGTACCATTCAGGTCAGGCTAATGTGGTCACTGATGCACTTGGTCGATACTGATGGCGAAGTTCTTAACTAAGGACTAGCACCTGCTAGAAGACATCGAAAAGTTGGACTGGAGGTTATACTACCTGGAGATAGAAGGACGGAGCTGGATGCTAATTCAGTATTGATGAAGTTCGAGGCTGAGGGATAAAAATCAAGAGAACGTAGTTTCAAAACGAGGCACTTTGCAGGCTTAGAGATCAGGTGTTGGCAGGAACACTTGAGGGTTTCTAAATAAATCAGCATTGGAACTCTGAAGAATGGTGCGGGACTTTGCGTATCGGCTGACAAACAGAGGAACGAGTTGATGAAAGAAATGCACCAGTCGCAGTATTCCATAAATTCAGGAGATAATACGATGTATCGGAATATGCCTCCATTGATTGGTGTTATGGAATGAAGGACAATTCCAGGTATGGGATTAGATGTGAATTTGTCAACATGAGAAATTTAGCAAGAGGACAACAAGTTTGATGGAGCCGCTGGACAATTCGGAGTGGAAGTAGAAGCATATAACAATGAACTTTGAGTAAGGATTGCCTTGTTCCTAAGGAGGGAAGGGCACCAATTGGATTATAATAAACCGACTGACTAAGTCAGCACACTCTAATTTCCTTCAAGGTGGTTTATCCACTAAGAAGTGGACATCATTGTACGGGAAGCACATCTACCAGATTCATGGAGTACCGCGGGACAAGCAATCAGAGAGGTCAATCCAGACGCTTGAAGACGTTTGGGATGTTGCGTCTCGGAATTTGGTAGGTCTTGGGAAGACTAAATTGCATTTGGTGAAGTTTTTTCCTATCAGAGGAACAATCAGCTTTGACGGAGCTAGAAATTGAGGCCAGGTACATCAGGCCATTTTGAAGTTTAAGACGAGTTGGAAGTAGCATACCAGTTAGCTCTACCAGCTAATCTTGAAAGTGTGCAACGACTCCTACGTCACAGCTCAGACGTCACATTCCGGATCCGAGTCACATTTTGGATATTTCAGAGCTGAGGATTGGACTCAACCTTTCAGTGCCAGAGAAACCAGTTGCAAGCCTAGTCAGAGATGAGAATCAGAATTTGAGCCATCACTTAAACTCCTATTCCTTATCCTCTCTTTTCCCGTTCTAAATTTGACTAATGCTGCTAAGTTAGCCTAGTTTTGCAAGCTATCTCTTTAAATCTAGCTTGATCATGACGATATTTTATTGGGTGCACCCACTAATATATTGTCTAATCAGGACCGGTGCATGATGGTCTGATCAACCTCGTGTACTTTGGTTCGCTTTTGTATTTTTTTCTGCGTGGATGATATCATAAAACTTGTTCCTAAACCGTCTCATCCACGACTGCCTTGGAAATCCTTATAGTTGGACCTGAGTTACGGGCGCAGTACCCGTACATGTTTGTCTTTCCTACCTTACTTTAAATTTCGAGGACGAAATTTTCTAAGGAGGGAAGATTGTGAAACCCAGTTTTCCGTAGATTAGTTAAATAGAATTTTTGGTGTTATTAAATTAAATGTTTTCAAATTATAATTATTATTAAATATTAATATTAAATTACTTTTGGGTGAAGAGATTTTTAAAAAAAACTATAATAACTGGGATTTTCGATTTTGGACCCAGACCCGAGTCCGAGCCCAGACCCAGGCCCGAGCCCATCCTTTCCATTTCATTTCAAACCTGGATTTTTCCCAAACCTTGGTTCATACTTATATAATAATAAAAAATAAAAATAAATAAATAAAAAAAAAAAAAAACTATTTCTTTGCTGGTCCTTGCGTTGGTTTGCTGAGAAGTGGTAAAACTTCTCTGCTCTTTTCATTCCCCACCACACATTCCTTAACCCATCTCCTTTTATTTCCCCACAACCTCCCCACGTTCCCACAACAGAACCACTCCCCTCTCACCCACGTCTCCATCCCAACTCCTCAGAACTCTAAAAACTCTCAACTCACTCAAAGCTCACCATACTCTCTAATCCCTCTCTCTTCTCCCTGTGCTTCTCCATTTCCTGGAGAAACCGATCCCAAGCCCTAACCCACCTCCTTGAGTCCGGCCACCCCTCTGCGGCTCACTGCCGTTCGCGGCCAAGCAGCGCCCCTCTCCGCGCTCTTCCCCATGCCGAGCACTCCTCCCGGCGCCCTCTCCGGCCGGACCCGAGCCCCCGACCGCGCGGCTCCCCCGCCCGCGTCAGCGCACTCCCGGCGGACTCCTCCCCGCGCTCTTCCCGGCGGCTCCCCCGCCGTCAGAACCCCCGACCGCGCCGATCCCCGCGCGCGTGCGACCCCGAGCCCCCGATGTCAGCGTCTCCGCGTTCGTCCGCCGCTGTCCGCGGACTCCCCCGCGGCCGACCCCCTTTTTCCGGCGGAGCCCCTTCCCGCCGCTCGCCGTCCAGCGAGCCCGCGCCCCCTTCGCGGTCTCTAGCCAGACCTCTCCCGCGGATCCCCTCTCTCCCGCAGACTCTTCCGCGCCTCTTCTGTGCGTGGGCGACCCTGTTGTCGCGAGGCGTTGCTGTCCAGATCTGCGACCTGCTGCCGAACTTCGTTTCGGATTTTTCCCGAGATTTTCCCGCGGCTCTCCGCCAACGGAATTTGGTAATTTCTTGGTAATCACAGTAGTTCGTCCCTCCCCGTAGAGTCGATGATGAAATCGGTCCCCGGATTCCCTTCGGGAAATCCGGTTAGCTGCGTTATATTTTCGATTAGCTACGTTAGCGTATTTTCCTGTGTTTTATCTACTGGTTTGGTGTGAATTGGTTGGATTATGGGATTCCCGGATATTTCGGGAAATTCGGTTGTTTGGGAATTATTTTCTGTGGCTTGGGATTATTTTGGTGGATATATTCTGTGGATTATTTTGGGTTGGAAATATTTGCAGGTTTTCCGTGGCGCATTTCCCAGTTTTGGGTTTGTCCCGAAATAGAGGAAGTGCTGCCCAAATTTTTACAAAACTATACTTATATTGATTTCAAAACTGGCTTTCGAAAATGAATTTTTAAACTGATTTTCGGACGACGACCGTACCGGTCTGTGGGCCCCGGCGAAATGCAAACGCACCGGTCCGACCGGACGTTGTGGTATTAGCCGAATTTTGAGGAATGGACCGAGTCTGAGACTCTTAGCTTTCTTTTAATTATTTTAATTAATATTAGGTTATTTATTATTAGATATTTAAATTCCTGCACTTTAATTATTTAATTAAGTCTTTTTATCTTATTTGATGTAAAAGGAAATTGTACCGGGCATAAGCCAACCCTAGGACCATTAGCTGTGCCAATGTATTTGTGTAGCATAGATTTATTTTTATTTCTGGTGGATGTGATTTGGGTGGTCTTTGGATTAGTTGCATATTCGTAGTTTAGAACGTAATTTGCTGGTTAATCACGAAGTTAGTTAAAATGAATATAATATTATTAATTAACGATTTATCACTAAAAGAAATTGTATTTTCATAAATATATTACAAAACACAAAGTTTTCCAAATTGTATTTGATTCTCGTGATTTTCTAAATAAACCAATTAACCGGCTTAATCAACGCACGTAGTTGCGACGTAATCATTAGCTGTAAATTAATACAACATAAAACCTGACTAGGACATGACTACTAGAGATTGCAACTAGCACACTTAGGCTGGTTATTCAGGAATCTAAGTCGAGTTCTCAACTGTAGGAATTCGAAGATTCACCTGACGTTCCTCCTCGGTATCAACCCGTCTCTCCAGTCATTCAATTGAGGCAAGTATAGTTTGTGTTAGTTTACAGTTATTTATCTAATCGTTTTACTGCATGTCTAAACCACGTCTCAAACACGAAACTCTCACCGAGAGTACTGTACTGTATCTACTGTAACTATTGGGGACTGGGGAATAGCGTAATGATTATGACCATACTGTAACAAAACCCCCTTATCCATTACTGTAACAAACCCAAGCCGGTCATATGTCATTACCTATTCAAATCACTGTTTTCTACTGTAACAAACATGTTTTAAAACTGTTTAGAACTGCATGATTCTATTTCTTATTTAACTGTTTAATTAGCATGAATTGTACTTTGCTCCCTCCTGACTGGAGACAACATTTTAGGTAACACTGAGGATGACGAGCTATACTATAATAGCTACTATGACCCGGTTCTCTACCCTGCGACGGTACCGGAGCCGTCTCTGGAGGACGCTGATCCTGGGACCACTGAACCTGATGCTTAGATAGTTTCCCTTTCCTGCATCTTTCTTTTATTTGGAGTTTGTTGTTTTATTTTCAGCATTTCCCTTCCAGTTGTATTTCTGAATATTTTATCAAATAAAGTTTCAATTCCGAATAGAACAGTTGTGGCAAATGTACTTGTGTTGTTGTGAATACCTGCAATGGAACAGCTTACTGCCGCCGTCTCACCACGGTGCAGGCTGGGCATGATCCGACTAGACCCAGAATATTGGGATCGGGTCGTGACATGTTTTCAGTGGTAGCCCATGCAGGTCCACAACAAACAACAACCTAGGAAAACATACCTAGAAACAATTAGAACACTAGAACATTGATTTGTCACGACATAGGACCGATTATATAAATAAATATTTTTGCTTGATTATAGACCGGTAGGCTACCTTGCTTATGAGTGCGTCCTAAACCTTCCAGAGAATGACCATTGACAAGACAAATCCTGTTGGCGATGAGGTATTATCTCCGGATCATATCTCATCCCCTCAACCAAGTCCAGGGTCTTTCCCCTCGCGGCTGTTTGACCGTCCGCATCATGCATCCAGTGAAGTTTCCCCTACACTGGCGATTCCTACCTCATCTCAAACTGAGTTGCATTTCCCTGGTGGATTAATTATTTTGTTGCTCCACCAGTGCCAGCAATCATCTTCCAAATGGTTGTCCTATTTCAAGAAACCCTGGAGTTCCAGAAAGTTCAAGATGAAGCCCAGCAGGAACAGAAGAATATCACGAGGGAAGACATGAAGGACGTCATGATGTAGCCTTAGTTATCCCCAACCAAGTTAGAGCAGAACTTTTGTCCTAGGTAGGATACCCCTGAATCTAGAAGATATTGGATCCCATCGAGTACCCTACTTTCCCGCAGTCTTGCAGTAAGAAGTTTTGGGCTTGTAACTATTGCAAGAGGTCTGGTCATCAGGCCGTTAGTTGCCGCAAGAGATTGGGACAATGTTTGGCATGTGGATCTGCTGAACATCGGGTAAAGGACTGCCCTTATCTTTCTATCAAACCAGAGCTCATATCCCAGCAACACCTGTTAGACCACAACCTAGGGACCCTCTTCCTATCCAGCAGACCCTGCCCTTACAATGAGGCGTGATGCATACTCGAGGTTCAAAGAAAAGGAAGCAGTTGGAGACTGCTCTTACAAGAGCCAGAACCATGAGGAATAGTACCTAGAACCGCTGTATAGCATCATCTTTTTGGATGTCCTTAGATCAATCATAAGAGTTTTGCTGTAATTCTCCACAGGGATAGAAGTTTTTGTTACACCCTTTTGGCAGATGTTTTCCTGATAGTCTCCCCGGATTATCCCAGATCTAGACATAGGATTCATCCCTGACTTAGCCCTGACTCTTTCCCTATTTCTAAAGGATGTTACAGAGTCAACCCGAAGTTGGCCAAGAAGATGAAGGACCAGATCAATGAAGGCTCTAGGATTTATTCAGAGTGGAACTTCACCTTAGGGAGTACCTACCTTGTTTGTGCCCAGAAGGATGGAACGAACGGATGTGCATCATTTACCAAGGCACTAAAGAACAATGCTCTTTGTCCGGATCGAGGATCTGTTTGATCTGTTTGTGTGGAGTTAGGGTGTTTCGAAGTTTGACTTAAGATTTGACTACCATCAAATCAAAGTCAGGAAAGAGGACATTTCCAAGACGACGTTTAAACACCAAGTATGGGTAGTTTCTTTGGTCAGGACGTTAGACTGACAAATGCTCCTGCTGTGTTCATGAATTTCATGAACAGAGATTTTTCATGAGTATTTGAATCAGTTTATCTTCTCCATAGATAACATTCTGATATATTTGAAGATTGAAGAAGAGCATGAAGAACACCTGACGAAGTTTTGGAAACTTTGAGGAAAAAGAAGTTTATGGTAAGTTATCTGGACGTGGATTGTTGACAAGGTAGACTTTTGGCCATGTTGTCAAGAGAAGAAATTTCGATGGAAGATAGCTGTTGTTGAAGAGTGATATACCCCAAGTTCAATTCGGAAGATTTTTGAACTTGGCCGGCTACTATCAAAAGTTCGTGAAGGATTTCGTCAAGATTGCTGAGCCAATGACGAAGCTCACTTGGAAGAATGAAGAATTCATCTGAACGAAAAGTTTGCCAGTCGGCATTGAGGAGCTGAAGAAGAGACTTACCACTACACCAATCCTTGCGCTACCCGCAGGAACCGGTGGGTTCTCAATTTACAGTAATGCCTCTGGAAAAGGACTGGGTTGCGTTCTTCAACAACATGAAAAAGTAATTGCTTACACATATAGGCAACTACAGACTCATGAGAAGAATTATCCCACACCTAATTTGAAACTTGCTGCAATTATCTTTACTTGGAAGCTATGGAAGCATGATTTCTATGAAAAGGGAGTGAAAATATATACGGACTACAAAAGTCTGAAATATGTCTTCACTCGGAAAGGGCTGAATGATAGACTGAGAAGATGGCTGAAGCAGATGAAGGATTTCGACATCAACCTGCAGTACCATTCAGGTCAGGCTAATGTGGTCACTGATGCACTTGGTCGATACTGATGGCGAAGTTCTTAACTAAGGACTAGCACCTGCTAGAAGACATCGAAAAGTTGGACTGGAGGTTATACTACCTGGAGATAGAAGGACGGAGCTGGATGCTAATTCAGTATTGATGAAGTTCGAGGCTGAGGGATAAAAATCAAGAGAACGTAGTTTTAAAACGAGGCACTTTGCAGGCTTAGAGATCAGGTGTTGGCAGGAACACTTGAGGGTTTCTAAATAAATCAGCATTGGAACTCTGAAGAATGGTGCGGGACTTTGCGTATCGGCTGACAAACAGAGGAACGAGTTGATGAAAGAAATGCACCAGTCGCAGTATTCCATAAATTCAGGAGATAATACGATGTATCGGAATATGCCTCCATTGATTGGTGTTATGGAATGAAGGACAATTCCAGGTATGGGATTAGATGTGAATTTGTCAACATGAGAAATTTAGCAAGAGGACAACAAGTTTGATGGAGCCGCTGGACAATTCGGAGTGGAAGTAGAAGCATATAACAATGAACTTTGAGTAAGGATTGCCTTGTTCCTAAGGAGGGAAGGGCACCAATTGGATTATAATAAACCGACTGACTAAGTCAGCACACTCTAATTTCCTTCAAGGTGGTTTATCCACTAAGAAGTGGGCATCATTGTACGGGAAGCACATCTACCAGATTCATGGAGTACCGCGGGACAAGCAATCAGAGAGGTTAATCCAGACGCTTGAAGACGTTTGGGATGTTGCGTCTCGGAATTTGGTAGGTCTTGGGAAGACTAAATTGCATTTGGTGAAGTTTTTTCCTATCAGAGGAACAATCAGCTTTGACGGAGCTAGAAATTGAGGCCAGGTACATCAGGCCATTTTGAAGTTTAAGACGAGTTGGAAGTAGCATACCAGTTAGCTCTACCAGCTAATCTTGAAAGTGTGCAACGACTCCTACGTCACAGCTCAGACGTCACATTCCGGATCCGAGTCACATTTTGGATATTTCAGAGCTGAGGATTGGACTCAACCTTTCAGTGCCAGAGAAACCAGTTGCAAGCCTAGTCAGAGATGAGAATCAGAATTTGAGCCATCACTTAAACTCCTATTCCTTATCCTCTCTTTTCCCGTTCTAAATTTGACTAATGCTGCTAAGTTAGCCTAGTTTTGCAAGCTATCTCTTTAAATCTAGCTTGATCATGACGATATTTTATTGGGTGCACCCACTAATATATTGTCTAATCAGGACCGGTGCATGATGGTCTGATCAACCTCGTGTACTTTGGTTCGCTTTTGTATTTTTTTCTGCGTGGATGATATCATAAAACTTGTTCCTAAACCGTCTCATCCACGACTGCCTTAGAAATCCTTATAGTTGGACCTGAGTTACGGGCGCAGTACCCGTACATGTTTGTCTTTCCTACCTTACTTTAAATTTCGAGGACGAAATTTTCTAAGGAGGGAAGATTGTGAAACCCAGTTTTCCGTAGATTAGTTAAATAGAATTTTTGGTGTTATTAAATTAAATGTTTTCAAATTATAATTATTATTAAATATTAATATTAAATTACTTTTGGGTGAAGAGATTTTTTAAAAAAACTATAATAACTGGGATTTTCGATTTTGGACCCAGACCCGAGTCCGAGCCCAGACCCAGGCCCGAGCCCATCCTTTCCATTTCATTTCAAACCTGGATTTTTCCCAAACCTTGGTTCATACTTATATAATAATAAAAAATTAAAAAAAAAAAAAAAAAAAAAAAACTATTTCTTTGCTGGTCCTTGCGTTGGTTTGCTGAGAAGTGGTAAAACTTCTCTGCTCTTTTCCTTCCCCACCACACATTCCTTAACCCATCTCCTTTTATTTCCCCACAACCTCCCCACGTTCCCACAACAGAACCACTCCCCTCTCACCCACGTCTCCATCCCAACTCCTCAGAACTCTAAAAACTCTCAACTCACTCAAAGCTCACCATACTCTCTAATCCCTCTCTCTTCTCCCTGTGCTTCTCCATTTCCTGGAGAAACCGATCCCAAGCCCTAACCCACCTCCTTGAGTCCGGCCACCCCTCTGCGGCTCACTGCCGTTCGCGGCCAAGCAGCGCCCCTCTCCGCGCTCTTCCCCACGCCGAGCACTCCTCCCGGCGCCCTCTCCGGCCGGACCCGAGCCCCCGACCGCGCGGCTCCCCCGCCCGCGTCAGCGCACTCCCGGCGGACTCCTCCCCGCGCTCTTCCCGGCGGCTCCCCCGCCGTCAGAACCCCCGACCGCGCCGATCCCCGCGCGCGTGCGACCCCGAGCCCCCGCTGTCAGCGTCTCCGCGTTCGTCCGCCGCTGTCCGCGGACTCCCCCGCGGCCGACCCCCTTTTTCCGGCGGAGCCCCTTCCCGCCGCTCGCCGTCCAGCGAGCCCGCGCCCCCTTCGCGGTCTCTGGCCAGACCTCTCCCGCGGATCCCCTCTCTCCCGCAGACTCTTCCGCGCCTCTTCTGTGCGTGGGCGACCCTGTTGTCGCGAGGCGTTGCTGTCCAGATCTGCGACCTGCTGCCGAACTTCGTTTCGGATTTTTCCCGAGATTTTCCCGCGGCTCTCCGCCAACGGAATTTGGTAATTTCTTGGTAATCACAGTAGTTCGTCCCTCCCCGTAGAGTCGATGATGAAATCGGTCCCCGGATTCCCTTCGGGAAATCCGGTTAGCTGCGTTATATTTTCGATTAGCTACGTTAGCGTATTTTCCTGTGTTTTATCTACTGGTTTGGTGTGAATTGGTTGGATTATGGGATTCCCGGATATTTCGGGAAATTCGGTTGTTTGGGAATTATTTTCTGTGGCTTGGGATTATTTTGGTGGATATATTCTGTGGATTATTTTGGGTTGGAAATATTTGCAGGTTTTCCGTGGCGCATTTCCCAGTTTTGGGTTTGTCCCGAAATAGAGGAAGTGCTGCCCAAATTTTTACAAAACTATACTTATATTGATTTCAAAACTGGCTTTCGAAAATGAATTTTTAAACTGATTTTCGGACGACGACCGTACCGGTCTGTGGGCCCCGGCGAAATGCAAACGCACCGGTCCGACCGGACGTTGTGGTATTGCCGAATTTTGAGGAATGGACCGAGTCTGAAACTCTTAGCTTTCTTTTAATTATTTTAATTAATATTAGGTTATTTATTATTAGATATTTAAATTCCTGCACTTTAATTATTTAATTAAGTCTTTTTATCTTATTTGATGTAAAAGGAAATTGTACCGGGCATAAGCCAACCCTAGGACCATTAGCTGTGCCAATGTATTTGTGTAGCATAGATTTATTTTTATTTCTGGTGGATGTGATTTGGGTGATCTTTGGATTAGTTGCATATTCGTAGTTTAGAACGTAATTTGCTGGTTAATCACGAAGTTAGTTAAAATGAATATAATATTATTAATTAACGATTTATCACTAAAAGAAATTGTATTTTCATAAATATATTACAAAACACAAAGTTTTCCAAATTGTATTTGATTCTCGTGATTTTCTAAATAAACCAATTAACCGGCTTAATCAACGCACGTAGTTGCGACGTAATCATTAGCTGTAAATTAATACAACATAAAACCTGACTAGGACATGACTACTAGAGATTGCAACTAGCACACTTAGGCTGGTTATTCAGGAATCTAAGTCGAGTTCTCAACTGTAGGAATTCGAAGATTCACCTGACGTTCCTCCTCGGTATCAACCCGTCTCTCCAGTCATTCAATTGAGGCAAGTATAGTTTGTGTTAGTTTACAGTTATTTATTTAATCGTTTTACTGCATGTCTAAACCACGTCTCAAACACGAAACTCTCACCGAGAGTACTGTACTGTATCTACTGTAACTATTGGGGACTGGGGAATAGCGTAATGATTATGACCATACTGTAACAAAACCCCCTTATCCATTACTGTAACAAACCCAAGCCGGTCATATGTCATTACCTATTCAAATCACTGTTTTCTACTGTAACAAACATGTTTTAAAACTGTTTAGAACTGCATGATTCTATTTCTTATTTAACTGTTTAATTAGCATGAATTGTACTTTGCTCCCTCCTGACTGGAGACAACATTTTAGGTAACACTGAGGATGACGAGCTATACTATAATAGCTACTATGACCCGGTTCTCTACCCTGCGACGGTACCGGAGCCGTCTCTGGAGGACGCTGATCCTGGGACCACTGAACCTGATGCTTAGATAGTTTCCCTTTCCTGCATCTTTCTTTTATTTGGAGTTTGTTGTTTTATTTTCAGCATTTCCCTTCCAGTTGTATTTCTGAATATTTTATCAAATAAAGTTTCAATTCCGAATAGAACAGTTGTGGCAAATGTACTTGTGTTGTTGTGAATACCTGCAATGGAACAGCTTACTGCCGCCGTCTCACCACGGTGCAGGCTGGGCATGATCCGACTAGACCCAGAATATTGGGATCGGGTCGTGACAAACTGCTTCGCCTCTCAAAGATATATGAGAGATGCGAAATCAAAACATCGTTGTCAAAAATCCGTCATAAATGCATAAGTTGTTGATGGCATGTTCTTGACGAAGTTGCTCCCATATGTCGACAATATCTTCACCTTCAGCACAAAGCTCCTTGAATGTACTCCAACTCGACCACCTCTTGACTGAGCGCAGATGAAAACGAAGATCGCCTATAAGTGTGTTACTGCTTCGAACAACATGACCAACTACTCGAACAATCCATCATACGCCCTAAATGTTGTCTTCTACCTGCCATCTGGTCGGATGTCTATTTGGTGGTAGTCGCTTCGAAGATCAATCTTTAAAAAGATTTTGGTCTCACTCAGTTAATCTAGCATGCTATTTGGTTGCAATATCGAAAACTTGTAGTCAAGCGTGATTTTGTCAATCGCACGGTTGTCTATACAAATTTCCTATATGTCGTCCTTCTTCGATGTAAATAGGAATCGTGCACGAACTCATGCTTTCTCTATTATTCGCTTTCTCATGTAGAGAACTCAACCATGAGTGCAACATGTTATCCATCTTCTTCCAAAGAATTTTGTTCTCTCGTGAGCGCATGCAATAGTTTGGCAAGTTCGACAAACTCGCCCCAAAACCAAGATCAAAGCAGTGTTGGATATCGCACATGGGTTGTAACCCTTCGGAAAGTTCCTCCATAAGAATGTCATGAAACTCGTCAAATATCGATCATACATCTGCTAGAATCTCCCCTCCCCCCCTCCATCAACTCTTTGATTTCTATGCTTCCCTTCAGTACTAAGTCATGCACCTCACAAGCTTCCTTGAAATTCGCTTTCGCTTCCTTCATGAAGATCGCTAATGATATAAAAGTCTTCTCCTCTTGTAAAGGGACTATGCAACGCTCGGCACTTTCTAAACCCCTCCGATGGAGTACGGATCCGAGTGCTTCTCCAACGTTAACCCTGCATCTTCAACCAATCATTGCTTGATGAGATTTTCTTGATTGTCATTGTCGATCACGATCCCAAATCTTCTACTGTCGATGGTACAACGGGTTCGGAACATGTTATCCTTTTCTACAGAATCATCGTGTCTGGGTGTTAACACTACCTTCCTTACCACTCCATGGAACACTTCTTCCTTTTAGATTCCTTCCTACGACCTCTGCGTTGATAAGCACAGTCATCGTCGAACCAACCTCCGGTGCGCCAATCACCGCGAAAGTAATTCCTTCCGTAACTGCATCCGTAGACTCTGTCCCAAACTGCGGTAGCACGGTCGATTAGTCGACCTGTCATCGTCACCACTGTCATTACGACCCCTCACGACGAAATCAGCATACTCCTTGCTTGCGCTAGACAAATTCGCTCGAGCCATTTGCTCGTGTCAATGCATAACCCTCTCCCGGGAGGTCGCGAACATTGCTCAGTTGTGACGTCATTTTTTAATTCGAAACGATATCTTCGACGATTCCTAAAACTAAAAGCCTTCCGACTACTCAACTCGTAGGGCAAGGAAACCTCGAGCGACGAATCGCCGCAAAGAATCCTTCATCTCCCTACCCTTTGTTAGGGAGATGTTGGTCATCGTCGTCGTTGTTGGTTCCAAACATGCCTCGCCAATCGCGACATGTTGAAAGCTCTAATACCGCCTAACAAAGCATGGAAATGTCGATAGCTAAACCAAGGACCCAAGATCTGAGGAAATGGCACCTCAACTCTCAAGTACAAGAATTAGAAGAGATAAACCTCCAATGAAGCAGCTCAAAATCAAAGCAATTCAATAATATTCAACTTAATTTTTTGTCTTCCACATAGCCCTATTTATAATAAATACCTACTTAAGCCCTAAGAAACAAATCATAATCAAACTAGAAAATCAATCATAAGATAAGTATAAAGTAAATATAAAAGATTTGGTCAAAATTCATCCAAAATATACATGGGGCCAGTCTAGTCCATTTTGGACCTGTTTACGTCCGCGTCATAAAGTCTACTACTATGTTCAGCAGTGTGAAGATTATCATCATCTTTTGTAAAGCACAGTAAAGGCATTATTTTATAGCTAAGGACAATTTTGATGAAACTTACCCTTGATAAATGAGAGAGATGAACCTGCTGGTACATTTTGATCAGGTGCAGGACGAGGCTTATCATTTGCTGTCAATCCCAGATTAACCTTGAGGCTGAATACATGGACAGTTCCCTTGTCACTTGAAACAGCTAACCACTGCATGTTCTCGGAGAAAGCCAAGCTATGTATCTCTGCTCGGTCAGCACCTCTTCTTACCTACATTAAATATACTAATAAGAACTTTAGAATCAACGTACTGAGCTAAAAGATACCTTCAATTATCACTAAGAACTTTGAAACCTCCAACTGTTTAGTTAGCTTCCACCAAACACTGACCTAACTTTTTCGCTCACAACGTGCATTGCACTTTCACTAAAGTTCAATTTAAGAGTACATCTTAATTAAGTTACTTTTAAAATAACATGTCATATTCGTGAATCTTTTCTTTACATCTCCCATGTACTCTTTAAGCTCCTAAATGCAGTGACTCTCTTCACATCTCCCAAATACTAGACGCAATATTCTTTATGGTTATTCAAAACATCAATTGAACATAAGATTGTCTTGATGATGATGTAGGCCCTTGCGAGTTACAAAATAAATAGAAACTGGAAAGGCCAACACCTCCAGCAAACTAATTCCCATTCCCTGACACAAAGCTACTTTCATAGTTCTTTCCAAACAAATTATCAGTATGGTCATTGCCTCCGTACCTCAATCCATGAGTTCTTCCTTCATCCATAAACCTACATATCCACCATCAAGGTTCCAAGCGGCAGTGGTCGATATGAAGAATTTTAGACGAAGCAATCGAGGTATGGGAGATAAACCAATAGAGACTATTGGTTGGGAAGAATTAAGAAATGATCTGCCAGTCAGGGAATGGGGGTGAGTTTGTTGGTGGGGTGTTGATCTTTTCCGGTTTCTATTTTGTAAGGGCCTAAATCATCAAGGCAAGCTTATCCTCAACTAATGTTCCTATTCTACGTCCACTAGAAAGGAGAGGAGTTCCTACTACATAAAGTGGTCAGTAATCCACACAATGCTAAAAAATTGAAGAATAAAAAATACAACCATGTTAGTCGTTACTGAAATCATACTAGATTATCCTTTGATAAGGGGTGGAAAGAAAACCTAGCCAGCTAGAACACACTAAAGCAGTAAAAAGGACTGGCAAGTTACTACACCAGCAAACTTTTGAAAATTGTGTACTTCATCTTTATTGTAACAAACATCAAATATAAAGATTATTTATAAGGACACATCAAAAGTTGATCAGGGCTATCCCATTTCTAAGTTTAATTTATTTACAAGTTTGCCATTGAAAAAATTGATCAGGGCTATCCCATTTCTAGGTATAAAAGTTATTTTTTTTCTATTTTTGCTCTTCTTCTTCCTCGACACATCCAAGAAGAAGAAGAACAAGAAAAAGAAGAAGAGGAAGAAGAAGAACAAAAATGTTGGATGTGTTTTCTTCTCATTTTCTTCTTCTCCATCATTTTCATCCTCACAGTCTCCATCAAAACCCTAATTTTCTTCTCATTTCCAATTTCGATGACACCCAAAGGCTCCTCATAATATACAAATCCTAATATTGGTGGAAACCCTGATATTGGTGGAAACCCTAATATTGGTGTTCAACAAGTGCAAACAAGAAGAACAATAATGGACTTCATGTTCAACAAGTACAAACTAGGACTGCCTAATTTTCTGGCAGTCCTACAAATTGATAAGACTGTCAGAAATAGTGGCAGTACTACTTCACGGCAAGTGAAACCAAGGACTGTCACAATTTCTGGCAGTCCTGACTGTATGTAGGACTACCAGAATTTATGGCAGTCCTGTCTGTATGTAGGACTGCCAGAAATTGTGGCAGTCCTTAATTTCACTTGCTGTAAAGTAGGACTGCTATTATTTCTGGCAGTTCTATCAGTTTGTAGGACTGCCAGAAAATTAGGTAGTCCTAGTCGACGCGAGATTTGTTAGATCGTGTTTACTTGGGTTTAATTCACATGGGTAATTTTCCACTCCGAATGTACTTGGGGTTTAATTCAAATGGACTACAAATAATTAAAATAAACATTGTAATGTATACTTGGATTTTCGAAATAAATTGTTAGGGTTTGTGTGCCATCGGTCTTGTTGAGAAGAGGAGGATGGTGGAGGAGAAGAGGAAGATGTTGGAAAAGAAGAAGATTATAAGTTCTTGCTTAGGGATTGAGAAATGGTGGAGGAGAAGATGAAGAAGAAGAAGAGAGGAATTAGGGTTTTGGAAGAGAGAGAAGGGGGTTTTGGAAGAGAGAGAAGGAAATTGGAAAATGAAACTAAAATTTTGGGTTCGTTAGAGTTGGGGGGGGGGGGGGGGGGGGGGGTTTGAGTTTGGGACAGCCTTAGTAGTAATAAAATGGGATGTCCCGAGTAAAATCCCCTCAAACCTGGACTAGCCCCAATCCTGGATAGCCATAATCAACTTTTGATGTGCCCTTATAAAAAGCCAATATAAAATGGATCTTACTTCTTGAAGGAGTGTCCCATCGGCAGTGCCGAAGACCCTGATGAGGGTCCCCTTGGTGCTCGCAGTGGCGATCATCTTCCCGTCCTGCGAGAGAGCGAGGCATGCAAGCCTCGAGTCATGGGCCATGATGAACTTGGTCTTCTTCGCCCCGTAGTGCTCCACCCTCACCTGCCCTTTCTGGCCCCCGGGGCACACCAGCACGAGCGCCCCCTGCTGCTGCGAGACCTCGCACAGGCCCCTCGGGTTCGGAACCGTCTCGATCTGGTGCACCAGCTTCAGGTCCGCGAAGTTGTAGACGAAGATCTTGTGGTCGAGGACGACGACGATGCGGTCGCGGCGGAGGCGGACGGAGCGGACCTCGGAGCGAAAGAAGAGGTCGCCGATGCAGCGGGACTGGTTGTCGTCCCAGATCATGACCTTGTTTGCGGGGTAGCAGGGGCGGGGGCCGCCGCCGACGAGGACGATGATGTTGCAGCGGAAGAGCATGGCGACGACGCCGATGCCGCCGCCGGCGTCGCCGAACTCGCGGCGGAAAATCTCGCGGAACGGGTCGCAGCTGAAGATCCGGAACCCGTCGCCAGTGCCGGCGGCGAAACAGCCGTGGTCCTGGTTGAACGACAGGTGGAGAAGCTCCGCCGCCCCCGCCTCAGCCGGCGGAGGCGGGACGATCGGCGCTTCGGAAGCGGGTTTGGATTCGGGCTCCGGTTCGTAATCGGGTTCGGATCTGTTGGTAGGTTCAGAGGTGATGGTGGAACCGTCGTCTTCTTCCTCCTGTACTTGTTTGAAGGAGGAATTGGGGTTAGGGTTTGGCCAAGGGACGGAGAGGGCGGCCATGGCGGGAGAGGAGGAGGAGGAGGGGTATATTGGGGATTTCTGTGGAATTTTGGTGGCAAAATAGACCAAGGACACAGCGGAGTCGAAGGAATTCTTTGGAGTGACATGATACAATGACCCAATAATGGTGTCCAATAATGGTGTTCACTGTTTAGCTGGGAAGAATCTACAAGTTGCAATTATATTTTTAGGATTATTCTTAATTTGATAATAAAAATGTTACACAAATCTAGCTAATTTGCCTTTGGATATTTGAAATTTTCATACAATCACCTAGTTATATTAACATTCTTTTATAGCACTTTATTATCAACTCTAGGACATCACCTGCACACTTTTTTAGCACTTTAGAGCATCCACAGCGGTAACTGTAATGCCCCGCTCCGCTCGGTGCATTACGATGAGTCGTTGACTCGAAGAGTTGCATTGACCCGATGAGGTATCGATGCGAATCGATGCAAGAGTTACGTTGGCCAAAGGTAAGCTTTGAGTTGATTGTCTATGAATCGAATCGATGCAAAAGATAAGTCCCGTTGAGCAAGTGCTGATTTTAGTTGATCTGGTGTGCAGGCTATGTTTTTACGTTGGACGATAAGAGGTCGGCATTTTGCCTTATGCAATGAAGTGTCCGCGAAACCAAATCGTGGCCTTGCAACGGATTGTGGCATGGGCGCGATAGGCCAAATCAACCGAGTAGTTTAAAGGAATGGCTAAGTCCGAGAGTTAGCTATGCGACCAAGTTATGGAAGCGAGCCGCTTCAACTCGGCGAAACGGCAAGACGTATCGACTTAAGGTGGGCGGGTTCTTGACTCTCTCTCCCTATTCCTTCACGTCTAACAAAATATATCATTGTATGCGTAAGATGTTATCGAGTTAGCGAGCGTGGCTCGGCGACGAAATGTAGTGCCCCGTCCCGCAAAGTCAATCGGAGGAATCGAAACGCCGACGGCGTTGGAACTTAGCCTTGCAACGGCTGCTCGAAGGCTCGCTCGTCCGAGGCGACTCCTCGCACAGGTGGGGTAGTTTCGGTGAACTTGTCTCATCTTAGCCTTCACTTAATAATGCGCGTGTTTTCAACTTGCACAAGTAGGCTAATATAAAAGCTACGCACCAACATAGCTAAGGGAATAATCCCGTCGGGTCGGAATGCCCTAGAACATGGAAAATGGTTCCACGGTCTGCATAGATTCTGCTCAGCGTGATTTCAAATGACACACGATCCTTCGATTCCGTGGCTTGGGAGGAGGAAGTTGGCCTAAGTTGCTAAGTTGCCCCGACACTCGAAATGGCCTAAGTCATAGGCGTCGCCCGCTCGAATGCTTGTTAAAGCATGCACGGTCCCGTCATGTTGCCCCGACACTCAAATCAGCCTAAGTCATAGGCGTCGCCCGCATGAATGCTTAACAAAGCATGCACGGTCCTGTCCCACAAGGCTTGGCATAGCCTTCGCACGTCCCGCAAGTTAAGTCGTCTTGCACGGCTCGTTGGCTAAGTCTAGGCACGAACTTGGTTGTTCAAGTCGACCCCGTGCATAGCATGTCCTTTCAATGCGGAGCTCGGCGTAGCCTTTACTCGTCGAGTCGTTGCCCGAACAAGTTAGACAAGAGTTACGTTGGGCTATCGAAGCCATTTCTAGCACTGTCCGCTCTATCTGCGGTTGTCAAGTCGCGTAGTTCCTTGAGAACAAGGCTCGTTGTATAAGTATATGACTTGAGCGTTAGCGTCGCCTACAGAACCAGGCCTGTCTAAGGCACGAGTTACAGTCGGTTTAGTGAAAAGCTTGCCACGAACAAAGGAAGTCCACGCGACTGGTTGTCGCCGAGATCGGTCCCGCTACTTGGGAGTCTCGCTAAGTCATGATATGTCCCGCACACGAGATCGGTCCCCTGGCTTGGGAGTCTCGCTAAGTCTTGATATGTCCCGCACACGAGATCGGTCCCGCGGCTTGGGAGTCTCGTTAAGTCTCGATAGAAAGAAGGAATGCATGGTCATGTTAAGAAAGGACTGGATAGACTGGATAGATCGAGTATGCATGGTCATTGGACAACTTGTCGACAAGGTGTAGTCTTCTCGAATGATCACCGGGGCGCCGGGATCATTCGGCCCGGGGGAAGCGAGTGTGGCTCAAAGTAGGATGCTGGATGACCGCATGGGAGAGTTCGGCCCCACCGGGCTAGCTACCCGTGTAGGTACAGGCCGATATCCCACGAGCCATGTCCAAGATAGCTTGACATTGCTAGTGACCTCCTCATGTAGATGTGTCGGCAGATAGCGGCACACCGCGTGTATGCCTTTGGATTGAGTCTAGAACTTGAATGCTGGTCTAGTCTGTAATACAATGTCTAGGCCTAAGACTGGGCTGCAGCATAGGCACCGTGCTTGGCACGTTGGATGGCGTCGAAATGTTCAAGGATTCGTCACTACGGTTCATAAGTCTTGTCTAAGTTAACAAATGAGTTGAACATGAAGGCCGCAAGGCAGTAGCAGGATAAGTCTTAATAAGTTGCGAGGCACGCCCTCAATCTTGAAGCACGGACAAGTCTAAACAAAGTCTAGAGGCACGACCTGCACGAGTCGTTCCCCCTTGACGTCGCTAGCATGAGAATTGGTCTAGTAGGCTTGAGTTTAAGTAAAAGTCTTGGCACGGCCGAGTGTGCATAAGTTGCTCCTCGGCGAAGCACTGTCCCGAACATGTTAAGTTACGAATAGAATATGGCATGACCCTGCCGTCCCGAGTTGAAGTTTGGTCAAGTACCTAGGCGATGAGGTACTGCCTCGATCAAAATACATGTTGGTATTGTAGCACGACCATGTCGTTGCACGTCGAGTTGGTTAGACGTCAAGTCTTAAAACTGATCCTAAGGCAAGACTAGAAAGACAATCGAAAGGGACTTAAGCTGCACAAAGTAAATGAACGTGTCGGTTATGTATGGGTGGGCGAGAAGCTCACTCCACCAGTACAGTTGAGTACTGACACCCACACAGTGTTCATGTGCAGGCACAGGTAGAAGCTCGTGGCGCGGAGCTCGCTTGGATGCGTCGAGGCACAGAGTTCCTTGGCGACTCGAAGCGTGCGACCGTGTGGACTTATACAGGACATAATGTATGGACATCGCCTTCCAAAGCTTCCGCTGGATTCAAGCATTGTATCGAGAGATGAGAGAGAGCAGATTAAATTGTAAAATAAGAGAAAAGTGAGCACGAGAGACTTGTAATTTGGCCTTGTGCCCACAAATGTAATCCTGTATTCAATATCAATAAAAAGCTTCTTTTGAATGACATGTGTTCATGTGTGCTTGTTCTAAATTTTCGCTGCATGTTTCAATGTTTCTGCTTGGGACTTCTGTGCGACGACCCCGTCGCCGCCGATGTAATCGGCCATTATGGAACTGCCTTGCACGAGCGCAATCTAGGCTCGTGCGGCATCACGCCTTAGCGAGGACGATCGCTCCTACGGGAGCGGGGCGTGACATAATGGTATCAGAGCACGGCTTTACGTCCTTGGACTTCATGTCGAACATCTCAGTTTTGAAAGCTCGTCGTTGGAAAATAAGTATGGGCTCTCTCTCGAATGTCCCTCGGCATGTCCATATAATAAGTCTAAATATTTTCGAAAGCTCGTCCAAGCATTCCATCGAACGCATCGATAGGCCATCGCCGGACACATTGGTAGGCCTTTGTGCCGAACGGTGTCAAACATGACTCGATAGAGTACACATGCTAAGTTAACATGTCGCATGCGTGCCTAACTAGTCATACGTTGACCCTAGCAATTGAGCGTGCAAACTCGAATATAGTCCGCACGGGATGGTTATGCGGAACAACTTAGTCCGCGTATCGCGCACCTCGACTTTTGGTGCAAACGAGTTGCGAGCGATATCAAGTACCGCTCGGTCGGGAGTGAAGCTGCACATAGAGTGTCAATCGATAGGAAAGCTATCGAGTTAACGCTTAGGCGTACACGAAGGATTTACTTGGATTTTGAGGAAATAGTGCGAACAACTTAGCCCGTCGATACGACGCGAACGATTACACTAGGGATTCATCGAACGAATCCGAAGGATGTCTTAGCGAATGACGCGAACGTGATTATAGGCTAGATCGGATGGCTCGAATCCGAGTGGTGTATGGATTTTTTTGGAAATCATTCGAGCAAAATTGAGGATTACGAGTAACGACGAGTATATCGACGAGGCGATGCGATCGCGCAAAGCCTTAGAACGCGTCACGCTTAGTTGATCGTGACTTCGAATGTCCCGAACGAGCATCTCGTTCGGACAACTTGCGAATAGGCAACGGGAGTTAGAAAAAGATACTGAAATGATTCGGAACGATAAATAAAAATGAATGGTCTTGATCGAGAAAACTTAGAGGATCGCGCGTACGATATCGGATTGATGCAAATGAAATATGACGTGAGTTTTGAACTACAATCTTGAAACGAGCTTGAGGAATAGCGATCGAACTTGACCTTGAATATCGAAAAAATTGTGGAATATCCAGTTCGGACAATAGCATCTGTCGTACGACTCAAAATTGGTTGCAAAGAAAGATCGTCAGGTTACGCATATCGTCGATGGTATTGAGGCGTATCAAAGATCGATATGCGATAACTCGAGAGTACTCTGACTCGACGAATGACGATCGTGCAAGTGTCATTGTTCTGATGGATGCTATACTCGGGATATTGAAATGTGTCGAGGAAAAGATAAACTTGGCTCGAGGATTTTTCTAGTTGAACGGATGACAACCGGACTATCGAACTGAGATCTTGGCTTGGAAGAAAAATGAAACGTTTGGATTTACTTCGTCGATAACCACAACTTCGACATTCTTGTCTTATGCGAGCGCGTATCCAGCCTCGCACATGCGTCGCACCGATTTGAGACGATCACTCCGCGTGAGTGCTGGTATGGTGATTCATACAGTGGGAGTGATTGAACTTGGATGGCGTGGCAATCTGATTGCTTCGACTTGTGGTTTGACACGAAGGTAGACTCGGGAATGAATTAGCGTGTTTGACGGTTGAATTTGAGGATTGAGTAGATCCAATCCGCGTATCGAGAATGAACGAGTATAGACTCAAACAAGAGTTACGCCCCGATGAGAATGATTATTCCGCGGGAGCGTTGCATGGTGATTCATGAACCACCGTGGATAATCGGACTCGCGTGAGATTGGGGCGCAACGTATTGTCGAGCTAGATGACCTCGTGATCGAATACATGAATTGGTTAGAATTGGTGATTTGAATGGATTCGAATACGCGCAACGAATGCGTTGATACGAATAGGTGATCGTGCTCGATGTTTAGAAATCTGAGTGACGCGAGCTTGGTTAGAAAACCCCGTATTACCGACTTTGGTTTGACCCTAGGATTGGGGTCAGTGTTGGCATTATTGTTGGAGAACTATGATTCCAATCCTGACATTGACTTAGTGTAACCTCCGTTAACCAATTTCTTGGAATTTCTGAATTTTGTATTTTTTTTAAACTCTCAAATTTTCCGAATCTCGAAAAACGTGCAATTTCTAATTTTTAGGAAAACAAATTTGACCGTGATTGCTATCGGTCCTTGTTGGCTTGGTTTACTATTTTTAAGCGATTTTGTCCTATTGGGATTTTTCTATATTTTCTTGAATCAATAAGTTAAGTATTTGGAAAACGGTTATTGAATTTCGAAATTTCATAATATATTATTTAGTAAATAAATGATTGTTATATATATTTAAATAATCAGTAAATAAATTAGTATTATTTATGTCTTTAAAAATATTGGCTAAATTGTAATTAGCCATTGTTAAATTAGTATTAACTAGTAATTTTAATTATTAATTTATAACTAATATTTATTTTGTACTAATTAATTGGCAGATAGTGATATGTTAGCAGTTAGCATTAATGTTAGTTTTCCACTAAGTATTCCTAATTTCTATTACATGTACATTGTTAGGGTTTTCTCTAATTTCCTATAAATATATAGCACCCATTCCCAAAACCCTAGAAATTCTACACAAATCCTCAAAACCTAAAAATATTCCTACAGCCATCACCCCGGCCAACTGGCCCAACCCCGACAACACTCCTCCGCCATCCCGACCTCCACGCCACTACCACCACCACCAGAACACTATCGTCGCCGCCGTTCATCATCCCCACCTGCCAACACTACCACCCGACCACCGCCAGCGTGCTTCCGGCCATCCCATGGCCGGTGCACCACCGCCACAACAGCCCTGCCATCCTCACATCCAATCAAATCGAGGCGAGTACATTCTCTGATCTTTTCATACTTGTCTGGACTATATTCTTGCTCTAGATTACTCTACATGATGCTGACACGTATCTTCACGGATTAATACTATATGAATCCCTTCCTGAGATGTTATCCCTCTACGGGTGCAACGGGTATTTTATGTTCATATACTTTATCATGTGCATCAGGTACTCCTTGTACTCGTACTAGTTCATATTTTTACATGTTCTCATGTGCTTTCATGTGCTTCATGTGCTTTCATGTGCTTTATCACGTGCCTCATGTACTACTCATTACATGAGTTCACGTATCCTTAGCTGTATTCATGTGCTTAAAACGTAACTTGAATGGATCCTTGTGTATTGATTGGGGCGGGGTAAGTAGAATTGGTTATGTGAACACTATTCCCAGTAGCTGTATTCATGTGCCTCCTTAGTTGTATTCATGTGCCCCTAAGCCGTTTACATAACCATATTGTACTCTAAATCACGTAGCCACTTACAGTCTCTACTATCATGTATTTACTTTCAGTTATAAAATATCTCCTGTTTACTCGTACTTTCTTTTCAGCACTTCCTGTATTTTACTCTATTGCATGATTTATACTCCTAACCTGCTATGAACTGTTTGAGAGATATGTGCTCGTTCCCGTCCTGACTTGACCTGTTGAAAATTTTACAGATAGCTTGGAGGTTGCCTGCTAGCCTAGAGGTGACACAGTAGAGGTTGTATAGATAGCTAGGGTTTTGCTTATAGTTTATTTTCAGTTGTCTTGAGTTGTATTTATGGATTTAATGTATTTGAGCTTTGAGATATATTTCTGGGTTGTGTGTCTTAGACACTTAGACTTCTATCTGCTGTATCTCTTTTGGATTTCATGTTTTATCTATCTTCCATTATACTCTACCTTAGATGTGATTGAGTTTACATTCTGCTATGTCATCCCCACTCGGGGAGTATAAACTGCTTAGCCTTATACTGTTAGATGCATGAGACCTAGGACAGCGTTCTACCGTCGACACTGTGGCGTAGGCTGGACGTACCCACGTCTCGCGTCCTAACTTTAGGGTACGGGTCGTGACACATTTTTAGTGGTGGCTCATACAGGTCGAGTTTATGTAGTGGTATTCGAACTAGAGTACCACTACAGCCTGCAGTAGGATTAGGATATATTTGAAGGTACTCAATCACAGTTAGGATCCCTTGAGAGATTTCTGGGACGACCCTTGAGAATCTTATTTTAACTACGATTTGAAAACTTTTTTTCTTGATTTGATTTATCTTTATTTTCTGTTGTTGAATTTAATTTTGATGGATTATTGTTGAATTTGAGTTGTATGATTTGATGGATTTTGTTCATTTTTGAATGTCGATGTTCGTTGGTAAATTTGATTTTTGAGTATCCATTGTTGATTTAATTTAATTTTTGTCAAGATGAAATTATATGGGCTAGGTCATCTAAGTTTTGGAATCTAGTCTTCTATAGTCACATTAGCCAGTATGGTGAGGACATATAGTCTGATATTGGATATATTTCTCGGGTGTGGGAATTTAAGATTTTTGTAGCCAAGCTAGCGGCATCGCGAAAATGTTAAATACCACGATTCTAGATGTATATGCCTTAGTCGAGGACTCTGTGATTATCGTAGCCTTGCTTACTAGTATGACGAGGATTTAGAGTACCATGATTTTGGATAGACGCATATGATTATCAGATTGTACCTTAAAAACTTTTGAACATGTTTTCTCTACTTTTGTTCAGTCTTTCAGAAAAAGAATTATTGGTTGTTTTTGTTTTGCTTCTCATTATTTAACTTAGGAGTAGGAGTAGGAGTAGGAGTAGCTTTAGCTGTTATTATAACCCTTTGTGTGGCTTTTTCTATAAAATTCTTTATAATACAATGAATCAATGATTTTGCTAGGCCTTATTTTGGATTTGATATTACAGCTCTGGCTTCAAAATGAGTTCCTCTTTTAAACAGATAAGCAGAACAGATTCTATTATCATTCTTTTCCTGCCAATATTTTTATTACCATCATTCCTTGTCTTATATAACTGTCCTGATTATATCATCTGAAATTCTCATGATTGTTCGTGCCTAAATAACCTGGCTTGACTAGACGACTATGAATCCCATGGTCGTGATTTTTACGACCATGACTATCATACCGATTTTGCCATTGAATCGTGCTTGAAATTTCTGCCCTTGATCACGACTACCCGATTTGATTATCATAAAATTGAGTGATCATATCCGAAATAATTTTCCATCGTACCTAAAATTTGATCCTCTAGTCACCATGCTGCTACTCCTTCCTACTTCATGACGAGGTTTTGATTTTGTCACTCTACTTACGTCATGCCTAAGTGATTTTAGTCATCCTAAGGTTTTAAGCCTCAATTTGGTTCGTTATCAAGTGGTTTGATCCTTAGTCATTGATCGTGCCAAACGTTTCATTATTCCTAGCTATGACCAATCGCATCATTTTTCGTATTGACCGTGTATTTACAACCTTGATTCCGAAATCATGATTTTATCACCATTCATAACTGAGCTTGGATCTTGATCGTGCTTATACGACCTAGAGTCCGGTTTTTCATCAAATCTAACTACCGATCGTTCTATACTTGAATTTCGTTCTCCATTCATTTCTCTTAGCACTGATTAAGATCATGACTAAATAACCTGAAATTATTCCTGATTTGTATCTAAACGATGTTAATCATACTATGATTCTATCGTGTTAAATCCATAGTCGTGCCCAAACAATTTTAAGTTGATTATCTTGATCGTGCCAACTCGTCGTTCTTTGATCGTGTCGGCCATACTGCCTAAAATTTCTATCATATTTTAACCCCTTGCCAAGCTTTAATTTCGAGGACGAAATTTCTTTAAGGAGGGTAGATTTGTAACCTCCGTTAACCAATTTCTTGGAATTTCTGAATTTTGTATTTTTTTTTAAACTCTCAAATTTTCTGAATCTCGAAAAACGTACAATTTCTAATTTTTGGGAAAACAAATTTGACCGTGATTGCTATCGGTCCTTGTTGGCTTGGTTTACTATTTTTAAGCGATTTTGTCCTATTGGGATTTCCATATATTTTCTTGAATCAATAAGTTTTAAGTATTTGGAAAACGGTTATTAAATTTCAAAATTTCACAATATATTATTTAGTAAATAAATGATTGTTATATATATTTAAATAATCAGTAAATAAATTAGTATTATTTATGTCTTTAAAAATATTGGCTAAATTGTAATTAGCCATTGTTAAATTAGTATTAACTAGTAATTTTAATTATTAATTTATAACTAATATTTATTTTGTACTAATTAATTGGCAGATAGTGATATGTTAGCAGTTAGCATTAATGTTAGTGTGTTAGTTTTCCACTAAGTATTCCTAATTTCTATTACATATACATTGTTAGGGTTTTCTCTAATTCCCTATAAATAGCACCCATTTCCAAAACCCTAGAAATTCTACACAAATCCCCAAAACCTAAAAATATTCCTACAGCCATCACCCCGACCAACTGGCCCAACCCCGACAACCCTCCTCCGCCATCCCGACCTCCACGCCGCTACCACTACCACCATAACACCATCGCCGCCGCCGTTCATCATCCCCACCTGCCAACACCACCACCCGACCACCGCCGGCGTGCTTCCGGCCATCCCCTGGCCGATGCACCACCGCCACCACAGCCCTGCCATCCTCACATCCAATCAAATCGAGGCGAGTACATTCTCTGATCTTTTCATACTTGTCTGGACTATATTCTTGCTCTAGATTACTCTACATGATGCTGACACGTATCTTCACGGATTAATACTATATGGATCCCTTCCCGAGATGTTATCCCTCTACGGGTGCATCGGGTATTTTATGTTCATGTACTTTATCATGTGCATCAGGTACTCCTTATACTCGTACTAGTTCATGTTTTTACATGTTCTCATGTGCTTTCATGTGCTTCATGTGCTTTCACGTGCTTTATCACGTGCCTCATGTACTACTCATTACATGAGTTCACGTATCCTTAGCTGTATTCATGTGCTTATAACGTAACTTGAATGGATCCTTGTGTATTGATTGGGGCGGGATGAGTAGAATTGGTTATGTGAACACTATCCCCAATAGATGTATTCATGTGCCTCCTTAGTTGTATTCATGTGCCCCTAAGCCGTTTACATAACCATATTGTACTCTAAATCACGTAGCCACTTACAGTCTCTACTATCATGTATTTACTTTCAGTTACAAAATATCTCCTGTTTACTCGTACTTCCTTTTCAGCACTTCCTGTATTTTACTCTATTGCATGATTTATACTCCTAACCTGCTATGAACTGTTTGAGAGATATGTGCTCGTTCTCGTCCTGACTGGACCTGTTAAAAATTTTACAGATAGCTTGGAGGTTGCCTGCTAGTCTAGAGGTGACACAATAGAGGTTGTATAGATAGCTAGGGTTTTGCTTATAGTTTATTTTCAGTTGTCTTGAGTTGTATTTATGGATTTAATGTATTTGAGCTTTGAGATGTATTTCTGGTTGTGTGTCTTAGACACTTAGACTTCTATCTGCTGTATCTCTTTTGGATTTCATGTTTTATCTATCTTCCATTATACTCTACCTTAGATGTGATTGAGTTTACATTCTGCTATCTCACCCCCACTCGGGGAGTATAAACTGCTTAGCCTTATACTGTTAGATGCATGAGACCTAGGACAGCGTTCTACCGTCGACACTGCGGCGTAGGCTGGACGTACCCACGTCTCGTGCCCTAACTCTAGGGTGCGGGTCGTGACACTTAGCCTCGTAAAGATTGGCCTAGCGGTTAGGCGAAACTCCCCTGTTGCAGAGTTATCAATCGAAGAATTGATCTTAAGGATTGGTTTGAATGGATAGCATGAATCACGAACGTAGGAAACCCTGCTCACGAGACTCGGCTGACATGCATATATTTCAGGGACGCCTGGGTATGTGCACGAGACGACTCGAGTGAGAATAACAAATTCTTTATCATGTGGCTTGGCTGAATGCATGTATTTTGGGGACGCTTGGAATGCATGCATGATCCAGCCAAGTGATACAATGAGTTCAAGCAAGACTTGAAAGATGGGAGTGTGTCGAGATCTTGAAATCATGTTAACGAAAAGAATGATAATAGTGCGAGCGTGGCTCGGACTCAAGGAAACGCGTAGGCGTATCTCGCTCGACTGTTATAGTCCCGTGTCTAGACTCGATTAAGTCTTGGCCATAGAAATGGTAGGATGGCTTGCCTTCAGGAAAGTCTCGAGGACGAGACTTGTTCTGAGTGGTGTATGTTATAGTGCCCCGTCCCGCAAAGTCAATCGGAGGAATCGAAACGCCGACGGCGTTGGAACTTAGCCTTGCAACGGCTGCTCGAAGGTTCTCTCGTCCGAGGCGACTCCTCGCACATGTGGGGTAGTTTCGATGAACTTGCCTCATCTTAGCCTTCACTTAATAATGCGCGTGTTTTCAACTTGCACAAGTAGGCTAATATAAAAGCTACGCACCAACATAGCTAAGGGAATAATCCCGTCAGGTCGGAATGTCCTAGAACATGGAAAATGGTCCCACGGTCTGCATAGAAGTTGGCTCAGTGTGATTTCAAATGACACACGATCCTTCGATCCCGTGGCTTGGGAGGAAGAAGTTGGCCTAAGTTGCTAAGCTGCCCCGACACTCGAAATGGCTTAAGTCATAGGCGTCTCCCGCTCGAATGCTTGTTAAAGCATGCACGGTCCCGTCATGTTGCCTCGACACTCAAATCAGCCTAAGTCATAGGCGTCGTCCGCATGAATGCTTAACAAAGCATGCACGGTGTCACGCCCCGATCCCGCAGAGTCCTTTCGTCCTCGCTTCGGCTCTTTTGGGATCGTTCGTCCTCGCTAAGGCGTGATGCCGTGCAAGCCTAAGTTGCGCTTGCACAAGGCCAAGACCTGAAGCAAGACAAGATAGACAAGGTTGACACTACGCAGCGGAACGTATCGCAGATAATTGAAGCAGCAACGGACATATTTCAGAATACAAGCATGTATTGAACACAATGGTAACAAGAAACAATTCTCTTTATTGATTTTATTTGAACAGATTACAAGCTCTCGATTCTCTCTGATACAATGTTACATTCTCTCAGAACTTTACAGATTACAATGATCCCGTTCCCATACATTACATCCCTTTATATACAAAAACCAACTCTTGCAACAGATGTCATCTCTTGGCATCTCTCTTGATTTCTGGCTACTAAGGATGAGGCTCGGGCTATCGCTTTGGACTATCCTTTTCGATGCATGGTGCACCTGCATGCAGACTGATGGTGGGTCAGTATATCAGCATACTGGTAAATTGTGGACAAAGAGCTACATTTGTCTGAAACGATCACTGTTCATTTAGTGAGAAAATGTTTCTTGTGATGTGATCTTGCTAGTTTTACCTAGATTCATTCCATGCATACAGAGTCAGTTACATATCTTTTGAAGACACATCTTTGAAAATCCACAGTTCATTTCATTTCAAGCATACAAGGGACTATTCAATTCAAGCATGATGAGTATTCATTTGTGTAGTGCACAATGTGTTTCATGAGCACATCCTTTCTCGGTTCAAGCAACTGTTAGGGTCAATGACAAGCACGATATCATATCTTTTCTTTGATTTAAGACATTCTAAGGGTCAGATTACAAGCATGATATTACATCTTTTCTTTAGTGGAACATAGCACTTCTTTGTAACAAATTAATCTTTGAAGCAATTTATATAGCAAACTCAAGCAATACATGTGTATCACTTTTCAGTGATTCTTACCATAGCCGACCGTCCATCCCTGCACAAGACAAGGATTAGCATAAACATTATAAAACCAACATTGTTATTCCCTGTTCGTCTCTGCATCGTTAGCTCTTAGCAAAACACATGATAGACACATGCAGACCGATTGGCAGCTGTGACTCTCCGGTTCAGCTCTGCACCAATCCACACCTATCTAAATGATGGTCCATGGGAAACCCATGATTAGCCGCTGTGACTCTCTTGGGTTCAGCTCGTCGCTAAGGACTCAGATATCGGCTACACTTTTAACATGGGTTTCTTTTACCCAATGTGCTCATAATCTCTCCTAGGCCGAGCGGTTCCAGGCGCCCCCAGATACCACCCGAGAGATAAATTTTACTCGTGCACGAGTTGTCCGAGACCATATGTATGCTCTAGCATGATTCTATCAGATGAGACAGATTTGTGATCAGATGTACGACATGTTCTTTTCATGCCTTTGCAGATATACGACACATTCAATTCGTGCCTTTCTTTTATTCAGGTCAACATGTACAAGTCCGTCTGTACATGTCTATATTTCTCAAGCAATACTTAGCAGCAAGCAATGATCAAGCATTCAATTCGATTCATTTGTCTTCTCTTATCGTATCATGCATGACAAGCATCATTTCAGTTCTTATTAGCAGGCAACGAGTCTTCTTATTAGCATACAGATTATTTCTTTTCTTGTTCTTAGCGATGCAACATGTGAATTCTCTTAAAGCATACTCAATGATTTACCATCTTGTTATTAACAAATAGTATTCAATCAAAAACTCAGATTCTTAAGGCGTAAGCGAATCAGCAAATGAGACTTCATCCACTCACCCAGATTAATCGTCTTCTGTTGCAGAGCCAGCAATCTGATCTTTCTGTCTATCTAGTGCCTTCGCGGAGCGGGGCACTACATAATTACCCACCGAAAAGAAGTTTCGTCCTCGAAACTTAAGGAGAAACTTACGATATCCTTAGCAGCGATAGTCCTCATCCTTCGCCATCATCAATCCATGAAATCATAATTCAGATCATATCAAAACTCTTGTTCAATCAAGCATTTTAATCTCAATCAATCAAATCGATAAAACATATGCCGGCATCATAAAAATATTTACGGACTTATTGTATGGAACGTTCATCTCATTATTGATATCGAGTAGGCAACAGAATTTCGATCAGAAGACATGTACAAATTCAATTGAATCAAAATTGGCCAGAGGATCGTGTTGCACTGATACCACTTTGTCACGTCCCGATCCCGCAGAGTCCTTTCGTCCTCGCTTCGGCTCTTTTAGGATCGTTCGTCCTCGCTAAGGCGTGATGCCGTGCAAGCCTAAGTTGCGCTTGCACAAGGCCAAGACCTGAAGCAAGACAAGATAGACAAGGTTGACACTACGCAGCGGAACGTATCGCAGATAATTGAAGCAGCAGCGGACATATTTCAGAATACAAGCATGTATTGAACACAATGGTAACAAGAAACAATTCTCTTTATTGATTTCATTTGAACAGATTACAAGCTCTCGATTCTCTCTGATGCAATGTTACATTCTCTCAGAACTTTACAGATTATAATGATCCCGTTCCCATACATTACATCCCTTTATATACAAAACCAACTCTTGCAACATATGTCATCTCTTGGCATCTCTCTTGATTTCTGGCTCCTGAGGATGAGGCTCGGGCTATCGCTTTGGACTATCCTTTTCGATGCATGGTGCACCTGCATGCAGATTGATGGTCGGTCAGTATATCAGCATACTGGTGAATTGTGGACAAAGAGCTATATTTGTCTGAAACGATCACTGTTCATTTAGTGAGAAAATGTTTCTTGTGATGTGATCTTGCTAGTTTTACCTAGATTCATTCCATGCATACAGAGTCAGTTACATATCTTTTGAAAACACATCTTTGAAAATCCACAGTTCATTTCATTTCAAGCATACAAGGGACTATTCAATTCAAGCATGATGAGTATTCATTTGTGTAGTGCGCAATGTGTTTCATGAGCATATCCTTTCTCTGTTCAAGCAACTGTTAGGGTCAATGACAAGCACGATATCATATCTTTTTCTTTGATTTAAGACATTCTAAGGGTCAGATTACAAGCATGATATTACATCTTTTCTTTAGTGGAACATAGCACTTCTTTGTAACAGATTAATCTTTGAAGCAATTTATATAGCAAACTCAAGCAATACATGTGTATCACTTTTCAGTGATTCTTACCATAGCCGACCGTCCATTCCTGCACAAGACAAGGATTAGCATAAACATTATAAAACCAATATTGTTATTCCCTGTTCGTCTCTCATCGTTAGCTCTTAGCAAAACACATGATAGACACATGCAGACCGATTGGCAGCTGTGACTCTTCGGTTCAGCTCTGCACCAATCCACACCTATCTATATGATGGTCCATAGGAAACCCAAGATTAGCCGCTGTGACTCTCTTGGGTTCAGCTCGTCGCTAAGGACTCAGACATCGGCTACACTTTTAACATGGGTTTCTTTTACCCAGTGTGCTCATAAGCTCTCCTAGGCCGAGCGATTCCAGGCGCCCCCAGATACCACCCGAGAGACAAATTTTACTCGTGCACGAGTTGTCCGAGACCATATGCATGCTCTAGCAGGATTCTATCAGATGAGACAGATTTGTGATCAAATGTACGACATGTTCTTTTCATGCCTTTGTAGATATACGACACGTTCAATTCGTGCCTTTCTTTTATTCAGGTCAACATGTACAAGTCCGTCTGTACATGTCTATATTTCTCAAGCAATACTTAGCAGCAAGCAATGATCAAGCATTCAATTCGATTCATTTGTCTTCTCTTATCGTATTAAGCATGACAAGCATCATTTCAGTTCTTATTAGCAGGCAACGAGTCTTCTTATTAGCATGTAGATTATTTTTTTTCTTGTTCTTAGCGAGGCAACATGTGAATTCTCTTAAAGCATACTCAATGATTTACCATCTTGTTATTAACAAATAGTACTCAATCAAAAACTCATATTCTTAAGGCGTAAGCGAATCAGCAAATGAGACTTCATCCACTCATCCAGATTAATCGTCTTCTGTTGCAGAGCCAGCAATCCAATCTTTCTGTCTATCTAGTGCCTTCGTAGAGCGGGGCACTACACACGGTCCTGTCCCGCAAGGCTTGGCATAGCCTTCGTACGTCCCACAAGTTAAGTCGTCTTGTACGGCTCGTTGGCTAAGTCTAGGCACGAACTTGGTTGTTCAAGTCGACCCCGTGCATAGCACGTCCTCTCGATGCGGAGCTCGGCGTAGCCTTTACTCGTCGAGTCGTTGTCCGAACAAGTTAGACAAGAGTTGCGTTGGGCTATCGAAGCCATTTCTAGCACTGTCCGCTCTATCTGCGATTGTCAAGTCGCGTAGTCCCTTAAGAACAAGGCTCGTTGTATAAGTATATGACTTGAGCGTTAGCGTCGCCTATAGAACCAGGCCTGTCTAAGGCACGAGTTACAGTCGGTTTAGTGAAAAGCTTGCCACGAACAAAGGAAGTCCACACGACTGATTGTCGCCGAGATCGGTCCCGCTACTTGGGAGTCTCACTAAGTCATGATATGTCCTGCACAAGAGATCGGTCTCCTGGCTTGGGAGTCTCGCTAAGTCTTGATATGTCCCGCACACGAGATCGGTCCCGCAGCTTGGGAGTCTCGTTAAGTCTCGATAGAAAGAAGGAATGCATGGTCATGTTAAGAAAGGACTGGATAGACTGGATAGATCGAGTATGCATGGTCATTGGACAACTTGTCGACAAGGTGTAGTCTTCTCGAATGATCACCGGGGCGCCGGGATCATTCGGCCCGGGGGAAGCGAGTGTGGCTCAAAGTAGGATGCTGGATGACCGCATGGGAGAGTTCGGCCCCACCGGGCTAGCTACCCGTGTAGGTACAGGCCGATATCCCATGAGCCATGTCCAAGATAGCTTGACATTACTAGTAACCTTCTCATGTAGATGTATCGGCAGATAGCGGCACACCGCATGTATGCCTTTGGATTGAGTCTAGAACTTGAATGCTGGTCTAGTCTGTAATATAATGTCTAGGCCTAAGACTGGGCTGCAGTATAGACACCGTGCTTGGCACGTTCGATGGCGTCGAAATGTTCATGGATTCGTCACTACGGTTCATAAGTCTTGTCTAAGTTAACAAATGAGTTGAACATGAAGGCCGCAAGGCAGTAGCAGGATAAGTCTTAATAAGTTACGAGGCACGCCCTCAATCTTGAAGCACGGACAAGTCTAAGCAAAGTCTAGAGGCACGACCTGCACGAGTCGTTCCCCCTTGACGTCGCTAGCACGAGAATTGGTCTAGTAGGCTTGAGTTTAAGTAAAAGTCTTGGCACGGCCGAGTGCGCATAAGTTGCTCCTCGGCGAAGCACTGTCCCGAACATGTTAAGTTACGGATAGAATACGGCACGACCCTGCCGTCCCGAGTTGAAGTTTGGTCAAGTACCTAGGCGATGAGGTACTGCTTCGATCGAAATACACGTTGGTATTGTAGCACGACCATGTCGTTGCACGTCGAGTTGGTTAGACGTCAAGTCTTAAAACTGATCATAAGGCAAGACTAGAAAGACAATCGAAAGGGACTTAAGCTGCACAAAGTAAATGAACGTGTCGGTTATGTATGGGTGGACGAGAAGCTCACTCCACCAGTACAGTTGAGTACTGACACCCACACAGTGTTCATGTGCAGGCACAGGTAGAAGCTCATGGCGCGGAGCTCGCTTGGATGCGTCGAGGCACGGAGTTCCTTGGCGACTCGAAGCGTGCGGCCGTGTGGATTGAATACTTATACAGGACATAATGTATGGACATCGCCTTTCGAAGCTTCCGCTGGATTCAAGCATTGTATCGAGAGATGAGAGAAAGCAGATTGAATTGTAAAATAAGAGAAAAGTGAGCACGAGAGACTTGTAATTTGGCCTTGCGCCCACAAATTTAATCCTGTATTCAATATCAATAAAGAGCTTCTTTTGAATGACATGTGTTCATGTGTGCTTGTTCTAAATTTTCGCTGCATGTTTCAATGTTTCTGCTTGGGACTTCTGTGCGACGACCCCGTCGCCGCCGATGTAATCGGCCATTATAGAACTGCCTTGCACGAGCGCAATCTAGGCTCGTACGGTATTACGCCTTAGCGAGGATGATCGCTCCTACGGGAGCGGAACGTGACACGAAAGGTCTAAGTATGTGTTGAACATTAAGGTAGAACATTGAACAATCGAACAATTGAAGCGACGTGCATCAAGTGTACGAGTCGCGGTAGGGCGGTGATGCTAGAACATTGAAAGACAATATGAGATGTGCATCATGTGCACGGCTCCGAGAACATTGAACATTAGACATAGAATACTGATTACGGTGTTGAGCGTGCCTTTGTACACGGAAGCTATGAAATGACTGAGTAACTACGAAATTAGGCTATGAGAATAACTTATGAATGGTATGTGCTGAATATGAGTACGAGACGACTAAGCCGTTGGGCGTCGTGCATCAATATGGATGTGTTGGGGCATAATGCCGACGGAGCTCCCCATATGGATGGTGGATTATGTTATGAGACGCGAATATGTTTATGGCACGGGAAACCATTTATGGAACAAGACTATGTTTATGCAACGGAGGATTGGTTGGAATGTTATGTGTGTTTGCTATGGCACGTATTACATGGTCAATGGACTCGGATGGCCCGTGCACGGGTGTGGCTTCCCTCGAACGGTTACAACCGGGGTACCGGGACCGTTCGGCCTAGGAGGGAATTATGTGTGGTATTTATGGTGCACACCATTCGGACGGATTACGACCGTCCAGTGCTGTGATAAGCTATGATATCCGTAAGTTTGGGATCCTTCGGATACTGGACTAGCAACCCGTATCGAAGTGATTGTAGGCTTACACATAAGAGATGCCAAGTCCATTACGGTACGAAACACCGTGACCTTCATATAGTTAGGGCCGGTGAGCTGAGATATGAGTTGGGTGCAGGCGCAGGGCCTGCGACCCTTATGCATATGTTTATGGTGATGATTGGTTGGTTGTGCGAATCGTATGTTTGCTTATATAAGTTTAACCATTACAGGCTAGGCAAATGGGACGGAGATGAGCACGAATCACTATGTTTATGTTTTAGATTATGTCTAACTGTATCTGCTGCAGGAACACGGTGTGGGACACATTTACGATATGTTGCTATACATCGAATATTGCCATGAAATTGATCCTAAGGCTAAATAGAAAGATCACAAATTAAGATACATGTTCACTAAATATATTTAGTGTTTGGTTTGGGTGCGAGCGGGTCTTGATCAGTGCGAAGCGAGGACGAAAGCACTAATCTCCCACTAGTTGTGTACAGGTTTAGATTATGATCAGAACGGGGCGGAGCTTGGCTTGGACGTGCCGAGGCATGGAGTCCTTGGCATTCAAGAGGAGCTACCGCATAGGCGTTCGGACTTGCGACATGGAGATGTTCGGCCGAAGACTACTTGGTGGCTATAAAGAGGCATAATGTATGGAACAATGAAATCCTGTGTAAGCTAGAGAGATCATGAGCGTTGTAGCCAATGGGCATATATATTGGGCTATTCAGAGCCTTTGTAATCTTCAGTTCATTATGAATAAAAGAGATTCTTGTGTATTCTTTATTTTCTTCCGCTGCTTATGTTACAACTTTGAGATAATCACTATTTGAACCATTATCTTGCCTTGCATGAGCGCAACTCCAGGCTCGTGCGACATCACGCCCCAGCGAGGACGATAATTCGGGTAAAATCTAGCGAGGATGAGCGATTTCCCGGATCGGGGCGTGACAAGTTGGTATCAGAGCGGTTCCATCCTTTGGACCGTGTATGAATCTCTTTGACCCTCAGTTGCATTCAGTTGACTCTAAGTTGTTTCCGCAACCGCATGGCTCATGGATCTGTTCGACGCTACATTGGATGTTCCATATAATAAGTCTATATTAAGTGAGTACGTCTGCCACAAGTATGTCGTGACTATCACGTTATCTTCAGGTGCCATCGGAGAATGTTGGTTGTACGAAGTGCAACGAAATTATAAAATGTTGGTTGCACGAAGTGCAACGAGTTATGGAATATTGGTCGCACGAAGTGCAACGAATATGGTGATGTTGGTTGCACGAAGTGTAATGGTATGCGTATTATTGATCGTACGAAGTGCGAGGAGTTATGTGTTGTTGGTCGCACGAAATACGAGGAGATATGTGTTCTTGGTTGCACGAAGTGCAGCGGGTCGAGATATGAGGCGATGCGTGTTATATGGCTATGTGTTGTTGGTTGCACGAAGTGCAACGGGTCGATATGTGAGGCGATGCATGTTATGTTGTTATGTGAACGATTATGTGTTGTCGGTTGCACGGAGTGCAGCAAGTCGTGAATCGTTCGTTGCATCGGTACGACGAGTCGATGGGGTACGATGCGTGTTGTATGGCTATGCGGATGGATAGCGATACGTTATACGGGATTGAGTGAAGACCCTGAGTATCGAGAATGAGTTGTTGTACGCGTTGCAATGAGTAACGAGTCGAGTTGAGTAGGCGAACGTTTATGTTGGTCGTATGTCGCGTTGAGATGTGAATAAGCGAATGTTACGGGTGTGATCGATATGATCGCCAAGATACTGTTAGAGTGAATGTGTGTCAAACTTGAGCGAACGCTAGAACTGGGATCGAAAGGATGGCCATACGAGATAGTTGATTGAGGAATAGATGTCGGACCTATGTGGAATGTGATGTCGAGTAATGACTCGATTTCGAGTGGTATATGCAATACCGCATGTGCGAGCAAGTGTAGCGAAGTATTGTATCGATAAAGATAGGCTCGATTCTGAGTGGTATATGGAATACTACTTAGCGATAGTTATGTTAAGCCGCTTGGTGACTTGCGATAGATCGCGTCGAGATGATTGTATCGGTTATGATATGTTTTTCCGCAACAGACGGAGTAGTACCGAGACTTGAGTGGGAACGACTTGATAGAAGTCGATGCAAGTATGCTTCGATGAATTGAGTTGAACGATTATGTACGAGTCGTATGCATAGATAATACGTCGTACGAAGATTCGTTAAGTATAAGCCGAACGATAGACGGAGCATAGCAAAGGAATGTTACGTTGAGGAAATAGTCGACCCGGTCAAATGAACGTGAGTTAGTATGAAGACTTCTTCGGAACGAGTCGAGTAGGTACGAAGAAATCGTACGAACGAAATTGGGTTAGTGCGATGAATCGGTAGCACAATTTGGAAGTGTGAGTTAGGGATATGAGAATGGATATGTGAATTTAAAATTTGTGTCGCGACGATGTTAAGTAGTTACAACTGAATGGATCTTGATAAGTGCGAGACTTGATTCATATTCGAGTTCGGATAATGGCAATGATTGCAACGGGTTTGAGCTTATGAGAAAGGAAGATGTTCAAGTTATGCATATCGACGATGGTATTGAGGCGTATCAAAGACGATATGCAATAACTCGGGGATACTCTGATCGAATGAACGAAAATTATGTTGAGCATTGTTGTTGGATGAATAAGATGCAAGTTAAGTTGATGGCAATTTGGATGATAACGATAGGAGTGCTTCGGAAAATTCGAAAGGGGATGTACGTTACTTGGATGAATCGAAAGTGCTTGATTGTTTCGAGGATAACCACAATGTTGACATTCTTGTCTTATGCAAGTGTGACTTCAGCATCGCACATGTGTCATGCCAAATCAGGACGATCATTCCGCGTGAGCGCTGGTATGGTGATTCATACAGCGGGGATGATCAAACTTGCAAGGCGTGGCAAAATCGGATTAGACTTGTGGTTTGATGCGAAAGTTATTCGATGATGGTTTTGATGAGTACGGAATGTGTCGGACTATGATCACGAATAGGTAAACTCAGACTTAAGGCGAGTAGATGTCATACGACTAGCAAGGATAGTCGACGATAATACAGGAGTGATTCGAGTAGAAATGGCATGCAATGTGCATAAGTGATTCGAATAGTTAACGGCGCATCAGTTGCGCGGGGATAGATAAACTATGGATTGATGAGTTACGTCGGATTGGGTAAAGTCCCATAGGAATTATCGGGAATTGATTTGGCTCCGCGATAGGATATAGCATGGTTCGTGTTAACTGTCTCTCGTTGATGATCTTCAATTATCGAGCGTAGTTTTGGGGCAGATGACCCTAGAAGACTTGACCGCTAAATCAAGTGAATGTTGAAGTCCCATAGGATGACCCAATGAAGTCACATAAGAAATTTCGTCGGGGATGAAGGATAATGTAGTGCATGTTGAGGATAAGTCTAAGCGAATGAGTATCGTATTCCGAAAGTTAGCGAGTAGCCTTCGACTAGAACGATACGGTCAGTAAAAGAAATTTATGATCGATCAAATAAGTACGTAAGTAGACTTGGTTGGTCGATGATCGAATAGATGTCGAGGAACGTGCTTAGCATAGCGATGCAGTAAGACGATTGCAAGGATTTTTGTAATGCGTAAGAGTGACGGATAGTAGAACGACCCTAAGAGTTGTGTCGTAGATCGGGTTGAGTAACGGTCAGGCTATGTGCATTTGAGCACGCGATCTATGATACGAAATGAACCAGTCGGGATTGAATCGAAGTTTGAGTAAAGAATTCGTACTCGGTCGAGAATAGAAAATGGGCATATCGTAAGAGACCTTGGGTCAGAAAGTTGCCTTTGAGCATCGTAGACTCAAGTTGACCTCTTGTGTATGGAGAGTGCGAGCATGATGTCTGGATAAGCTACCTAGCGGGGGTAGCCCCAGACGCGATGCGTAGGCAGTTCGAGAACGTGGATCATGTTGGGATAGTTGTGTGCGAGACTTAGTACGGATTGTAGGCAAGGGAATTTGTGACATGTTGGACTTAGTCCATGTCGTTAAGGCCAAATGTTATGAATGATCGGATGAAAGACTTGAGCTATGTGAGAGATAGGAAACGATTGGACGAGTAGGCATTGCGGAGGATTGTTGCGATCGGATGCGCAACGGCTTAATGCAATGCATGCGTTAGATGGCCGTCGAAGAAACTTATGAGATCGAAGTTACGGGTTTGAGTTAAGTTATCTGCATAGATGTTTGGAAGATGACCGCATGTATGGGATAATGCATAAGAGAAGTAGTAGGAGTATAAGAGCTAAGATTTGACGAAGTCGAGTACGGAATGATTGGTGCTTGAGGACTTTAAGTTAAGCTTGTTAGTTTGTCCCGATATCCTACAACTGAGCTTGGCTAAAATGCATATATTGGTGGGATGCCTAAAATCTTTGTATGATCCAAACTAAGTTGTATGATTCCAACGGTAGTAGCACGAGATCGTGGAACGATCTAACGAGACACTTGAATTTAAGTGTTGGTTTCGGTTCGAGGACGAACCTTGTTTTGAGTGGTATATTATGTAATGCCCGCTCCGCTCGGTGCATTACGATGATTCGTTGACTCGAAGATTTGCGTTGACCCGATGAGGTATCGATGCGAATCGATACAAGAGTTACGTTGGCCAAAGGTAAGCTTTGAGTTGATTGTCTATGAATCGAATCGATGCAAAAGATAAGTCCCGTTAAGAAAGTGCTGATTTTAGTTGATCTGGTGTGCATGCTATGCTTTTACGCTGGACGATAAGAGGTCGGCATTTTGCCTTATGCAATGAAGTGTCCGCGAAACCAAATCGTGGCCTTGCAACGGATTGTGGCATGGGTGCGATAGGCCAAATCAACCGAGTAGTTCAAAGGAATGGCTAAGTCCGAGAGTTAGCTATGCGACCAAGTTATGGAAGCGAGTCGCTTCAACTCGGCGAAACGGCAAGGCGTATCGACTTAAGGTGGGCGGGTTCTTGACTCTCTCTCCCTATTCCTTCACGTCTAACAAAACATATCATTGTATGCGTAAGATGTTATCGAGTTAGCGAGCGTGGCTCGGCGATGAAAGGTCTAAGTATGTGTTGAACATTAAGGTAGAACATTGAACAATCGAACAATTGAAGCGAAGTGCATCAAGTGTACGAGTCGCGGTAGGGCGGTGATGCTAGAACGTTGAAAGACAATATGAGATGTGCATCATGTGCACGGCTCCGAGAACATTGAACACTAGGCGTAGAACATTGATTACGGTGCTGAGCGTGCCTTCGTACACGAAAGCTATGAAATGACTGAGTAACTACGAAATTAGGCTATGAGAATAACTTATGAATGGTACGCGCTGAATATGAGTACGAGACGACTAAGCCGTTGGGCATCGTGCATCAATATGGATGTGTTGGGGCATAACGCCGACGGAGCTCCCCATACGGATGGTGGATTATGTTATGAGATACGAATATATTTATAGCACAGGAAACCGTTTATGGAACGAGACTATGTTTATGCAACGGAGGATTGGTTGGAATGTTATGTGTGTTTGCTATGGCACGTATTGCATGGTCAATGGACTCGGATGGCCCGTGCACGGGTGCGGCTTCCCTCGGACGGTTACGACCGGGGCACCGGGACCGTTCGGCCTAGGAGAAAATTATGTGTGGTATTTATGGTGCACACCATTCGGACGGATTGTGACCGTCCAGTACTATGATAAGCTATGATATCCGTAAGTTTGGGATCCTTCGGATACTGGGCTAGCAACCCGTATCGAAGTGATTGTAGGCTTACACATAAGAGATGCCAAGTCCATTACGGTGCGAAACACCGTGACCTTCATATAGTTAGGGCCGGTGGACTGAGATATGAGTTGGGTGCAGGCGCAGGGCCTGCGACCCTTATGCATATGTTTATGGTGATGATTGGTTGGTTGTGCGAATCATATGTTTGCTTATGTAAGTTTAACCATTGCAGGCTAGGCAAATGGGACGGAGATGAGCACGAATCACTATGTTTATGTTTCAGATTATGTCTAACTGTATCTGCTGCAGGAACACGGTGTGGGACACATTTACGATATGTTTCTATACATCGAATATTGCCATGAAACTGATCCTAAGGCTAAATAGAAAGATCACAAATTAAGATGCATGTTCACTAAATATATTTAGTGTTTGGTTTGGGTGCGAGCGGGTCTTGATCAGTGCGAAGCGAGGACGAAAGCACTAATCCCCCACTAGTTGTGTGCAGGTTTGGATTATGATCAGCACGGGGCGGAGCTTGGCTTGGACGTGCCGAGGCATGGAGTCCTTGGCGTTCAAGAGGAGCTACCGCATAGGCGTTCGGACTTGCAGCATGGAGATGTTCGGCCGAAGACTACTTGGTGCCTATAAAGAGGCATAATGTATAGAACAATGAAATCCTTTGTGAGCTAGAAAGATCATGAGCGTTGTAGCCAATGGGCATATATATTGGGCTATTCATAACCTTTGTAATCTTCAGTTTATTATGAATAAAAGAGATTCTTGTGTATTCTTTGTTTTCTTCCGCTGCTTATGTTACGACTTTGAGATAATCACTATGTGAACCGTTATCTTGCCTTGCACGAGCGCAACTCCAGGCTCGTGCGGCATCACGCCCCAGCGAGGACGATTATTTGGGTAAAATCTAGCGAGGACGAGCGATTTCCCGGATCGGGGCGTGACAGTAACACTCCAAACATATACTCCAAATTATTAAATTTTTTATAAGTTATTACTTTTGGAGTGTCTCTTTATTAACATCATTCCTATTTTTTCTCTTTATTTTCCTTCAATATTTGGTAAGAGTTTTTATTTCTCTTTTATCTCTTTCATTTTCTTCCGTATTTGGTAAGTACGGTTAATTTGGTGGGCCCAAAAATTAATATAGCGGAGTTATGACACGCTCCAAATCTGGAGTGTCTCTTAACTTTCTAGCAATTTTTAAGTATGGACAAGTGCTCATTGCAGCCTTCAAGTGCTACACAATTTAATTAAAGTTAAATGTAGTACTTGAAATCTCTCCCACTGTGGATGCTCTTATTACGAACTATAGGACATCACCTACGATGGTAAAATTTGTTATTTGTATCATGAAATTACAAAGAAGAAAAAATTGGCCAATGATAAGGGCACTACACAATACTAGTAAATGCACATGCTTTGCACGTATAGTAATGTATAATAAGAATATTATCAAATTATAGTCAAATATCTCTTATAACTCATGTGGTTAAGGTGGGAGGTTTTTTTTTTTTTTTGTTGAGTTCGATTTTCCATGTTGAATATATATAACAAATTTAAAAACATTAAACAATTTTTTACATAATTATTTTTTCGTAAAATAAAATGGACCGTGATATACATACGGCTTAGACAGCTCACTTTTGAACGGTTTTGAAGCCTAATTATATAGTAGAAGAGTAGTTTTGAAGCCTCATTATATAGTAGAAGATGTTATTGCCCTTATGGGCTATTACATGTTAGGGACAACACATTTAAATTATAAAATTGCTATGGGACAACACAAACACAAATCTTCCCAAAAATTAAAACAAACTCTCTTCTTCGTATTCCCTCTTTATCCGTCTTCCTATAACTAGTTTAGTATTCTCTCTTGTCTTCCTCATCCTCAACATAACATTTCAAATATGTTTTATAGGTTTTTTCAAATTAAACTCACCAATTGTTTGGGAGACGCGGGGGAGGGGGGGGATGGGGATCTTTCAACCCCCCATTATTGGAGGTTCTGACCCCCATGGGGGTTCGAAGCTTGAGAAATAGGGACAAGCATATCGAAAATGAAGCATGACTGTCAAAACTTTGATAATCCTGAGATATATAATTCTCTATCTCAAAACTATCAAAAAAATTTGAAGTCATGTCTATATCCAAAAACTGTCAAACTTTTGGCAATCCTTCGTCGTCCCATACATAATTATTTCAATTATGAAGCTTCGAAACTCCATTAATGGAGTCCGAAACTATAGAAATAGTCCCAAACATGGATATATACTACGAAACTATGAAAAAAATAGATTAATGTTTAGTGATTTTGAAAGGAAGAAGTAATAGCCAAATTCTTTAGTTATTTATATACTTAAAATTGTGATGACCCTTAACATTTTTCAAAGTGTATTATGGTTAAAAAAGATGGGCATATTTTTTACTTTTTTGTGATAGTTTCTAACATAAAATGAAGTACCCATAGCAATAGCATTGGCCTTTTTTTTCTTTCAAATGATATAGACATCTTTTAGTCACTTTCATATCATTAACTTACTTAAATAGAAAATATAGGACAAGACATAGGCCGCTAGCATTAATTATTACCATTTGACGAGAAAAGTTTTGTATGTGTTCTTCAAGATCTATGTTCCATCGTACTCACTTGGTGGATCGTTGGGGTCGACATTCCTAACAATAATGGGATCAACCAATAAAACAACTGTTGGATATATTGGTTACCTTTCTTTCGAGGACGCCGATGCACCCGCGTTGCAATGCGTTGACATGCTCTTAATCTCATCAAAAAAGTGAAAGTAAAAGTACTTTTTCATAGTCGACGTCAAGCTGGTGATACAATTTCATCGGCCAACTAAGATTGTTCACGGGATGAGAACTTTGAGCTCGAACAGGAATTCTCGTAAGGACTGTATGAGGAATTGAAGGCGATCGGGTTATGGAATGGCTTATGACGAGAGGTTCCACACTCGCTTCCAAACTGCTATTAAGCACCTATATGGAAATGTAGGGTGACCGAGTTCATTATTGGTTGGGTACCATAATGTTGCTTAAGTGAGCAAATGAATAATAGAGGAAAACAATAACTACAAGTGAGATCATAAAGTTTTTTTTTTCCTTTTCTTTTTGGGATATTTATATCTCTTACATGCTTAGACATGTCATTTTCTCTTCATACTAGTGGTCTGGATACACGTGTTGCGTGTGCAATATCGAGGTCCTTAGCGCACCTTATAGGGTTATTGCTGACGAAAAATAAAGGTTCCATATATAAAAATGGAACATCGAGTCCCCTACGTCCATCTTCTTTATCTATTTTTTCAGTTGCATAAATCATAGTCCCTTTTGCTCATCATGAGAATCAATTGCTAACCCTTACAATCAATTGCCAGCCCTTCTTGTACATAAAAACTTCAAATCCATGTTTATAATCATCAAAATAAGTTGTCCAATACTTTTTAAAAAAGGATTTAGCACTGAGTTTATATATATACCAGTATTGTCATGGACTTGAAATCTTGTTATCTCTGTCATGTTATCATGCATCATGCAAGAAATAAAAAAATATAACGAGGTTATGTTGAACCAAAGGTGGAGAGAGAGAGAGAGGGGGGGGGGGGGGGGGGGGGGGGAGTTGTTAGATTTAGGACAATTTTGGATTTTCGATTTTGATAACAAATTACTAGCAACGGCTAAAGATGCTATTTATCGACATATATGCGACACACAACAACGTTTTTTAAATTATAACGCTGACATGACATAGTTTGCATTAAAGACAAATACATTGATGTATAGCGAGGTATTCTAATGCTAATCAGACACATATACTTGTAGCGACGTAGCAGCAACAACACCGTGACGTCCTTCTACATCGGTAATAACGTATAAGTCAAGTATGCGTCACTAGCCTTCGTGTCCTATTTTTATGTTTAGAGCGACGTAGCCGGTACGTCAAGAATGTCTCAACCAAACTAAAGTCGCAACTGTGTCGATGTTTTCATCGAATATCGATGCCAAGACGCTAGTATTCTCATCCTAAATTCTCACACATAATGTTCTGTATGCGCTTTGCGCTTCTTTTATTTCTTTCTTCGATAATTTTTTCGTTGCTATTGGCGACGTCAGATTACAACGTCGCTATCTCTGTATATTTAGTGATAAGTGTAAATGACTTGAGACATAAAAACCACAAAAACTAATTAATTTGAAACCGTAAAAGTCTTCATAAGATGTGACAAAACATTTGATCCTATCCCTACGAGAATGTTGAGTCATTTAAATTTTCATCAAGACAAGATGAGTTTGTCAAACTTCAACATAACATACATTTTCAATCCAAACCCAAATCTAAATCCTAAAATCCAAACAAACCCCCAAAAGTACAGATATGCAAAGTGCCCAATCACCAACCACCCAACCACCAACCACCCAACCAAAATCAAAATCCCAGTAGGCCACTCCATCGTCGAGAGACCGAGAGTCCCTCCAAAATTTGCTTTTTCCGCGTCGGAAACCGACGTCCCTTCCATTCTACTTCCACCGCAGAAAAAAAAGAAGGAAAGAACCAAAAATCCTTTCTTTCCAATGTGGGCTCCTATAATATTTTCCAAAGAAGCCTCCAGAAAACCCTAACCCCTAATCCTCTCCCATCCATGGCGATGGAGGATACCGGCCGGCTGAAGCGCGCGCTGATCGACTCCATGGCCGGCGCCATCTCCGGCGCGATCTCCCGCACCGTCACCTCCCCCCTCGATGTCATCAAGATCAGGTTCCAGGTCCGTTCCCGATTCCAAAATTTTCTCTTCTTTTATCGATCAGAAATCTGTGTTTTTTTAATGAAAGAAGCAATATTGCTGCTAAAGTTGGAGTCTTTATGTGCAACTTGTGTTTTTTTAGAAGAAAGATGCATTTTTGACGATAAAGTTGGAGTCTTTACGTGCAATTTAAAGGTTTTTGCAGGTCCAGCTGGAGCCCACATCTTCGTGGGCGGTGGCGCAGAGGGAGCTGTGTCGGCCTTCGAAGTACACCGGAATCTTGCAGGCTACTAAGGATATCTTTCGCGAGGAGGGTTTGCCGGTATGGATTGTTACAGAAACTTTTGTGCTTGTTTATTGTGTTTGCCGATACTCGTTGGTCATCACTAAAATGATCCCTAACTAGAACTCAACTTCCAAATCTAGAATGGAAATGCGTGCAATTTCACCATTTTGATATTGGTCGGGTTCAAGATTGGCCGGAAGGGTTTACTAGTGGAAAGGTGCAGCTTTGTTGTGATATCGTTGCAACTTCTTTTGAAGTTGGTGTTGCTAAAATGCTTTGGTAAATCGTTGCAACTTCTTTTGAAGTTGGTGTTACTAAAATGCCTTTAGTAAATCGTCGTTATTAGTAGTAGACAAAGTTATTTAACAGTTGTTGTTGAGTGTAGGCATGGTATAAAGATTAACATATGTTGCTTGCATATCGATGATACATGACTGTTGATCCATGGATAATAGAACACTGAATTGCTTTCACGGCTATAAGTTTGTGATCGATGGTGGATGGCTTGATGGAACTGAAAAGGGCTTGGCTTCTTGATTCGGGATGGGGACTTAAGTTCATCTACGCCTATTTTACAAATAGGGTTTGTAGAAAATTTAACTAGTGAACAGGTTCTTTGTATTAATTAAACAAAAAATCGTGGAAGGGGTAGTTATTATTATTGGCTTTGAAATTAACTTGCATGACTTACCTGAAAGAGAGTGATTCTTTCGTACGTCTTCAAGAAAGGCAGTAACTTCGATCTACAAGGAAGAGACCAACACATGTTTGAACTCCTCAATTCTGGTACACAACTCATTGTCAAGGAAGAAGATCGTATGCATGCATGCGAGAACGATATATTCGATCTAGATTTGACTTTTGGTTTTGAAGTTATTTGACATCAATTCGTCATCTTCATCATGGGATGCCGTCACTTGAAGGAGGTTACTCGGACGACTCTCCAAGCGAGGCCGCTAATTCTCCAGCGAAGACGTCGGCGGAGGTTTAGTAGAATAAGATAGAAGAAAATGCACTCAACTCATTGGCTTCACATATGGATTTTAAAACTAGATTTTATTCTCATTCATTTTGTGTTTTTTCATACAATTTTGTAGCTCCTTTTATATCCATACAACCCAACCATAAGATCGCAAAATAATTGAAAGGATAAACAACTAATCCTAAGGAAGTTAAGCTTCAATCCAAACTAACTTCAATATAAACAAAATAACAACTAAGATAAACACCTAATCCTATGAGAGAGAAGCCCCCTATCCAAAGTTGGTAAAGGAGTTAGAAGAAGATTTCTTCATAGCAAATATATGTCAACTCCTCAACCAAAATATCTTGTGTAGATTTTGCAAACCAAAATTTGCAAACCAATTTTCCCCAAACTTGGTCTCGTCTTTGTCAAACTCGGGTTGCGTCTTGGTCGGGTCTGATCCCCATCACTTCTAAGTGTGGGTTGAAGGAAACTTTTAGGTTGAGTAGGGAAGATATTGGCTTCAGTGTAAGGAGTACATTAGAGTTGATTCCCATAGAATCCTTTGGTAGTTTAGTCAGATCCTGACTAGATATTTTGGATCCTATAATCCAGAATCCTGGCCACACCGGAATTTCAAATCTAAGGAATGAGAATTCCAGTTTAGTTTAATTATAACAGGAATTAACCTGAACCAATTGGAAAGTGCACAATTTCTTCAAAACTTGCTTTGGATATGAAATTTTTGAGAATTCATGGATGCCTTCATTATTCCCAGTAATATTGCCTTATTGCTTTGTCCAAAGCGTGCCGCTTTCAACAATCATCCTGACAGACTTGAAATGAAATAACAAGGGAAGGTTAAGACAATTGTCCCCCTTTTGCCAAGTAAATAGATGTAAGGCCTTCTTTCCACATTTTTTCATATATGTATGGTTATTTGTAGGATTTTTCTTCTTCTTTTTTGCTCTTCTGCTTTACCAATTGGAAAGTGCCACAATAACATTAGTCAACCTTGACAAATACTGATAAATACAGATATGGGGTTGATGATAATGATAATGTGTGAGCCAGACAAGATGCATGATCAAGATAGATGGGCAAGATCATTAGTATTGTAGGATACTTCCACTATTAGGCAACATTAGTCGGTTGGTCAACTTTGGGTTCCTTGCCTCGAAGTTGGCTACAACTTATTGGATAGAATTGGCTGAAATCTTAAAAGAAAATTTGAATTTTGCCCAAGAACTGTGAGGAACTCCCTAAATCATGTCCAAGTGGCCAAGTTTTTCAGTTCTGTCTAGTCTAGCCTAAATGTGTACTTGATTTAGTTTTTCTTTGTTTTTTTTTTTTTCAAAAAGCTTTGTAAGGCTATTTATTTCTAGTTGATATTAAATTGCATTTGCCCAACTTTTATTTTATAATTAAAGAAAAGGTAATTTCTAAAGGCACTCCACATTATACCTAATAAGAGAAATGCCTGAAGTCCACCCTGCACACCAACACTAATAAAGAAAGGAAAAATAATGACACACCCGTACTTCCCCCACAAATACACCCCAACAAAACGAGAAATACCTGAAGTCAGTTAAGCAGTGCAACACTTCCATTCAGCCTTCTTTTCCATCTGCTCCTTTACTGGTATATGCCCTCAGGGCCTGGTGCCTTTGAAACAGGGGTTTATCTTGGATCGCAATCAAAGAAAACACAATATGGTCTGAACAGTCTGTTATAGACCATTCTTTGGCCGATGCTTGTAAATTGAACCTCCTAGCTATTCTGTCAAACTGGTCAAATACGAGTCATCCATGGTGTATCAACTACCGATATGATCTGTTATTTGTTTCACAGATTATTAGTTGATTTAAAATGTGGTTGATACTCCCATTATCCTCTCCATGCTTCTGCTTTCTGATGCAATTAACTTTGGGAAGGGAAAGTTTCAGATAAATGCAGAGTGCAAAGATTAGTTACATAATTACGTTTTTTTTAGTAACTAGAATTATGAATCTTTATTTCTGATACCTTTATATCTACTCTACTGTTTCATTGATAATAATTTCTTGCATCAGGGTTTCTGGAGAGGCAATGTGCCAGCTCTTCTCATGTATATGCCTTACTCAGCAATACAATTTACAGTTCAGCACAAATTAAAAACTTATGCAGCAAATTCATCCAAGCAAGGTTTGTATTCGCTGGAAGGCTGGGGGATCATTACTCTCTTAAGTATCTCTTACATAGCTTTTTTATGCAATTGACATCTTGCTAGAAGCATAATTAATTTAAGTGGTTTATTACTATTATATTCGCTAAGATTCTTCTTTCGACTGCAATCTTGATACAGGTTAACATTGATGCTCTGACAAGAGCAACTAAGTCCGCATATGCTCTAGCTTTATACTGACAAATATCACTGAACCATAATGGAGTTGATAAATAATCAATTATGAATTACCGATGCTTTGTCCAGTGCACGATTTGTACAGTAGAACTTCAAACTTTAAAGTTGGAACTTCTAAAATGGTGTGCCGCCTCATAGACAACGCGCCGAGAGAAACTAAAAAAATCTTTCATGCTCCAGCATTTCTTAGGATCAGAAATAGGTTTTCATTCAAAGAACTTTAAGTGTGTTTTGTATAGATTTGACGGCTTTTATTGATATGTAAAATTTGTTTGTCGTACATGTACAACATCTTGTTTACATATGGTAGTGATCAGACTTGTTTAGTATTAGGTAAGATCGTAAAAATCAAAACATGTGTTAAACTGTTAATTATGCTAAATATGTTAGGTTGGGTGTGCATGGGGAGAGATGGCCACAGGTCATATTGTCTCTACCTGATATTCTTGCTGACTGGTATCACAGCTGACCTGACCTTACTTACTATCAGGTCATCTATCTTCGACATGCACGTGCAAGTATAACGGATTTAACATCATCGACTTATGTTTTCTATAGATCCCTATTGTATAAACCTCACAAACTTTGAATCCATTAATCCACTTCTTCTATGATTCTAATGGTTGGGGAATGAGAATTCAAGATATTGATCATCACAGAACAGTAGCAGACATTTCACATCATGTAACATATGCATGAGGGACATTCTTAGTTCAAACTATCATAGTATTGCTGTAAGGTTGGCCTTAGGTGATGTTGGTTTTACTCGCTCACACAGGCACCTGGGAGGTATACATTGTTCCTTGCAGAGGGGAAAATAAACTGTGTCATGTAATCGAAAATAAGCAAGCATTTTATATTCAACTATTTACTGGATTTGTTGGTAAGAATGATTTTAACCAGTCACAAACTTCATACAAAAATCTTTTACCCCTAAAATCTGCAGTGCTTTTCATTTTAAGTTAGAGCTTTGCTGTTTTTACAGATGGACTGGGTCTGATTCTTAGAAAACGTTATTGGTTACCCTATATCCTTCTCTCGTTCCTTTTGGAGTGTAGCAACCTCAAACTTGATCAAAGAGGCATGTCTTGTGTGTGGGTAAAAAAATAGTGTTCTGATAGCCCACTTTTGTCTAATTGTAGAAGAATTAGGTTGTTTTGTTGGCAATAAGATATTATACTTCGGTAATCTAATAGGTCAAATAATTTGACTAGTAACGTGTTTTTTACAATAAGTTTGTATGCCATGCCTGTCTTTTTTACAATCTGTTTCATATATGTTTGTACTACTTCAGCTTGCTTAAGTAGCTGTCTCCTTATTCTTGCATATCTTGCTTTATGTCAACTAAAAATCTGTTTAATTTGAGATGCCAACTGAAATTATGATTTGATGGCAAATTAGAAGTCTGTTATCGGTTTATAGCTTTCTAATTTACTAGAAGTAGCCCTTTTAAGTCGATGGCTAGTATTTGACCATCATGCAACATTTAACAAAATGTACCCATATCAAAAAGAGTATCTGATAATGCAATGCCTTGACTCAATAACCCACTGATGTTTTTGTGCTTCCTAAAGTTGCTGTTACTGTGTTTCCAGTGTTCTAAATGTTGATGACAAGTGACATAGTTATTGTTAATCTGATCATTGCACAATGTCATCAAGTGTAAAGTCTCTTGTGTTTTTGTCTCATACATGTACATTTAGCCTGCACATGTTATTCTTAACTCTACTTACAGAAATTATTTAATTGGTCTACATTATTGCTGTTGCATAAACCTTTAATCTATTGAATCTATGTTATTTTGTTTATTTAATCTTTGCTATACATCATTAATTTTCTTGGTCTTGTCCAGAAGACCATATGAAGCTGAGTCCTTATCTGTCTTATGTAAGTGGGGCACTATCAGGATGTGCAGCAACCATAGGATCATACCCGTTTGATCTTCTACGAACTATATTAGCATCGCAGGGTGAGCCGAAGGTATTTTTTTGGCTCCATTGCTCACGATATTGAATTGTTATAATTATCATTTATGTTGAGCGGACACGGATACGGCACACTAAGGACATGGCACCTATTTTGGTGTGTCGTAGTGTGTTTTGGAGTGTTCGGAGAGTGTCCGGTACGTGTCCGACACGACACAGCTGACAGTTTTGGAATATCAGTGCGTCCTAGATTATCACTGTTTGCTTCTAATTTTTTTTAATATTTGCTGGTAGTTGCAATAGTGTGTTATCAGCGAAAACAAGGTTTCTCTTTGAAGGTTTAAGGTAATGAGGCATTTGGGATGTGTCCCAATCCAAAATCACTTGAAGCGTTCCACCTGGTATTATTTTTCCTGATTGTTTAATAATAGGTCTTTGACCTCAACTAGATTGGAAACTACAGTCTGCTTATCTGTTTATTCTCAAGATCTCACTTGAATAATTTTGACCATATAATTTTCCCTTCTTTTGATTTAGTCTTCGTCAGTTAGTTTCTGATCAGTTTCCTTTGTTGTCTCGTCCCCAACAAAATTTTATGTGGAGTACCTGATGAGGAGAGGACAGTTATGGTTACCAAGAAACTGTTACATCATCCAAATGTCTATGTTTATATTTGTTGAATATGAATATGTAACCTTCATCACTGACCACCTGACCAACACTCTTGAGTTTGGTTGCAGTGGTAAGGATCTTAATATGGTAGTAGATCAACCAAGGTCGAATCTCTTTGACATGCACTTTAAGCGGATTATACAAAATAATTTTTTTTACCACTGTGTGCCAGCTCTCAACCCAATGAATGGATCTTCGACCTACATGTTGAATCATCATCGTCATCATCCAAGCCTTCTCCCATCAGAATGGGTGCATGTTGAATATAAATATTATATTACCCTCATTCATCACCAACACTCTAGAGTTTTGGTGCAGTGATAGGGACTTTAACAATTTTGTTCTTCAGAGATACCTTATCCTAAGTTTGTTGAATTATTCATTGCCTAAAAATATGTTTAAGGTTACATCTTCAGTTTATGTTGCATCACAGAGATGGACGTTGTTCGACACTGGAAGATTTTATTATCCTACTAAACATGTCCATTAGTATAGATCTTGGCCATAAGCTCCTCTCTGGCCTATCTATTTCTGACCTTCAGAAATGTGTCATTTACTCATACATGATTGATTTCATCTCATCTTACAAATTGACTTGGAAATCTTGGATTGATGACAAGGATGATTATGATGACGATATTTGTAATATAGATTCTTTCCATATTTCCTATCACATGGACTGACCTTGTACTTGCTGTCATTGTGAAATTAATCTTTCAGCGTGCTCCATGGTCTTGCAATCTTACAAAAGTAAATTGAATACCGAACAAATACAATAGATAAACACTTAACAAGGTACTTGCAATTCATAGTTAGCACTGTAATTGCTTGTTTGTATTCAGGTATATACCACCATGCGATCTGCCTTTGTTGATATCATCAGAACCCGAGGTATTCGAGGATTATATGCTGGTCTATCGCCAACACTTGTTGAGATCATTCCCTATGCAGGCTTGCAGTTTGGCACATATGACACATTCAAGCGATGGATGATGGTAATACTTTAGCCTTTTGTATTTCCTTGCTGCTTGTTTGTGTAATTATGACCTTGCCTATATCTTCCATTTGGTAAAACTTAAAAGTTTGAGGATTGTGCATCATTATGTTAATTTTTTATTTATTTGAACTACATTGTAGTAGACTAGTAGGGCTGTCAACCAGGGTTAGGGCTATGTAAGATACGAACCCGAACCCTATAAGTTTTTTGGGTTAGGGTCAATTAATTTCCTTCTAATCGGTTTCTGATCAGGTTTCTGATTTTCACAAGATGTCTTGACTATTATTTACTTCAAAAATAAAAATATTTGTTGAATTTTATTCTTCGAATAATGGGGAGATAATTTTCACATGTAAAACATACTTATGATATATTATTGAGTCTGGTTTTATATGAAATTAATAGTGCATTCAAACTTTTCGATCAAATATATGTGATAAATTTTATATTTGCTATATGTAAATCATGTTCTTTTTTTATATATCGGGTTTCGGGTAAGGTTAAAGGTTTATCCAACCATAACCATTAAGGATTTCGGGTTTACTTTTGGAATCCAAACAGTATATTTCTGAAACAATCTGGTCACTTTATCGGTTACCGTCAACAACCGTACATTGTAATGATTATGTGGGAAGCCTAATCATTGATGGATGAAATCAAAGTTAAGATACATTTGCATTTTATAAACAAACTAGTATACATGTACGTGCACGCACATATTTCATACTACTTGAGAAGAGCAAACAATAACCTGTTAATAACCCGTTAATTGTTTACTACTTGGAAGAGCAAACAACAACCCTCCTTTTTTGTTCAATACGTAATTACCTAACTACCCATATTAAATTTAATGAACAATTATAATTAGTAAACATAGGTAAGGACATCTTTGAAACAAAAACTTTCATGGTGAAGCCTCAACTTTTCTTATTATATAGTAGTATAGATAATATATAAAATAGAGAAATTAACACATTCTATTAGCGCTGTTGGGAAAAAAAATTAGCGCTGTTGGAAGGAGTTCACAGCTCATGCATAAGGATCCTATTTGTACGCAGTGGATGAAATAACGTGATGAAAGAACAATTGCTAAAACTATAGAAGTAGAACAAAGTGGATAACTTAATTTGGTATATACTTTGATCAACTTGGTTTCTCATGCAAGTCATCATGTCTTGGAAAGGCAAAAAGCTTCCTTTATGATTCAAACTTTCGGGTCAATATATTGGGTAGAAGTACATATAATGTGTCATGAACTATGAAGGATAATATGCAGGTCAAACAAACTGTTAATTTCTATGAAATTTGCACCAGTTTTGGGAAAGGAATTAAAGAAAACCTACCAGGAAAACTTCCAGCAATTTTATTTTCACATGATCAGGTATACCATACTCTTATACACTATAATTTGAATCTGTGCTGCATTAAGAAAGATTAGTGGGAAGGCACCTTAACTTCGCTTCACTGGAAGACCTCACCGGGCCTAGAAACCTCCAAGATTACTGTTGTTGAATAGTACAAGTATATAACCCTCATCTTTCACCAAGACTCTAGACTTATGATGCAATTGCAGGGGCTCTAAATTGTATCAGAGCAATCCAGTCTCAATATCTATCATCTCTGGCACGCACTTGAGTGAAATTTTATAAACAATTCTTCCATTGCGTGAATCTAGTTCTCAACCCATAAAATGGGTCTTCGATCTGTGGGTCGTTGAACAATATAAATATATGACCCCTATCCCTCACCAACACTCTAGAGTTTTGGTTCACTGGCTGGAACTTCAACAAGTGTCAAAGCTACTGGTTGGATATTGTTGAGGAAACCGAAGATACGATTCTATGTCCCAACTCCAAGTTTCGGTGGAGTCATCACCCAATTGATATACGTTTTCTTTTCTTAGTTAGTTGATTAATAAACAATTTGGTGGCTTTGTTCTTGTTGCTCGACTCCTTACAAGAGTAGGATGGTGATGATTTTTATCACTGCGCTTTGTCGAGAAAACTGAAGATCCTGGATGTCCTACCTTCAATTGAGCCCGAGTTTCTTATATATATATATATATATATATATATATATATTCTTCTTAGTTGATTAAGAAACAACTTGTCCGACTTTTGGCCATTGCTGAGTTTTATCCTTAGAAGCCAGAAACTCCTAAAAGGTCAACGAATCTCAGTAAGAACCTTGATTCGGCGGTTCTTACTTGGGAGTTTGTTGGGAGCTCGTTTCCCCGATGATGGAAGCTCGTTTTCTCCGGCGACGGGAGCTCGTTTCTTCGACGACATGAGCGCTTCTCATAATATGACCATAATTTTAAAAGAGGACATAAATTTTGGGAAGAAAGTTAGAAGATTTGTAATACACGTTTATCAAAATACCAAGAAACTAAAGATTATTTACCTTGACATCATAAAAAATTAACATGCTAATGATCTCTCTTTAACTTCAAACTGAACTTTATGCATTCTAATAAATATTAAGATATTTATAAGTTTTGATAACAATAATTAATATACACAATTTTTTATTAGTGCACGCTCCCATCACGCTCTCAACTTTAGACTCTTCTAAGTAATCGCGTTCCCCCGCTTCTGGCTTCTAAGGTTTTATCACTATGCATATCTTTGAATTGATAGTTCAATCATTCGTTATTACAGTCCTTGCAAATATGTTTGTTTTCTTAAGAAGCAGAAAGTATATTGTCTTGGCATCTAGATTTTGGTATCCAGTTTGAATGGCAATTACACGTGTTTATTTATCAATAAATATTCCTCAAGAGTGAACATATCCATTCAAAAGAGGCACACACAAACACACCACACAGCAAAGAAAGACCAGGCAACAAGACTCGGTTTAAGATGGCAAAAGTTATGCACGACGAGACAACTTGAATAAGGAGGATACACCCATAAGGGAATGGTTTTTGTAAGGATGGATGCCTCCACAAAAACAGGTGATGGTTTGATATTGCTTCTTCCTGAAGTCAGGCGAGTCCCTACGGATTTGCCAGTCTAGTTGCAGCAGATAGTACCTACCTTCACTGATAGCTACGTCTTTGGTTTATCTTCACTGATAGCTACGTCTTTGGTTTATATCCATGGACCTAAAAGAAATCACAAGGAGATGAGTAACTCACCAAGATATAATCAAATAGGAGAAGAGACTTGGAATACCACGTTTGAAAGGAAGTTGAGTTGTTGTAGATGGAAAGTGGGTTAATAACCCATTGCCTGTTTTCTTGGCTGGAGCCCTATGTTCTCCTAATGAAGGGACTTTTGCCGGATACTTGACTGGTGCAAGGGGTAGGTGAACTTATTATGACTGGGTGATTAGAAGAGTTATCGAAGAGGCCAGAGACCTCGTTAAGCAAAGCAGAGAAGAAATAACAAATAAATCTTCCATATGTGGTAGTCTGTTCCACCTAGATTGAGTTGTGAAATAGGATAACGACGACTGAAAGCAAACTAAATTTTATTGCTCAAACGAGTAAAGAGAGACATGTATAAACTCTCTTGTATCCTCGTGCGGTCGAGTTTCGAAGTAGGAAAAACAAGAACTCATCAAAGCAAACTAAAATTTATTACTCTTTTAAGTAAAGAGGACACTACAAACTTGGAGAACTCTCTCTTAGTGCATGGTGCCTTCTCTATTGAGTGGAATATATTGGACACATTGAAGTTTTCTTTATCTAGTAAACTAACCCCCAAGTGCCCTTATCAGTACCTTTATATATCATGTGAAATCATCAATTGCAAGATTTGACATGGAAAAGTGAGCTGCTGTACCCATATCTGTTTCTTCTGTATTAATCACTTTCTCTCCAGTGTCCACACATCCGTTTATTAAAACTAAATACCAATAATTGAATATATTTAATAACCACTTTCTTACATCTATGTATTTAACTGTTGTCAGATGTGGAAAAAACAAAGACAAGTATTCAAGCTTGCTATTTTTGTGGTTTTCCTTGTTTTGGGAAAACTGGACAAACTTACTCAATGGTATTTGGAAGTCACGTCTCTATGATTGCCCCTGAGATGTTAGAGATGCAATATATGTGTTCCACCGTTATAATGCAACTGTATGTTACTTGATAATATTTAGGAAATCCTTTTGTGATATCCTTATTCAGGTTTCTGCATGAAGATGTTTATGCAACTTTATAATTTATTTATAATTGCAAAGCTGATAATGGCTATATATTTCTAATCAACAGTCGTGGAATAGATACAGATTCGCGAATCTTAATGCAATCAGGCAAGATGATAGTCTCTCAAGCTTCCAGCTATTCATCTGCGGTTTTGCAGCAGGAACGTGTGCCAAAGCCGTGTGTCACCCTCTTGATGTAGTAAAGAAGAGGTTTCAGGTATGAACCTAGCTTCCCAAACTTTAAATGCTTTAGGCCTAGTTTGGATTGCAGTTATGTTCGTCTCATTTGCCAAATGCCCATTTCCTGGATGCTAGTTGGGGTGTGTTTTGGGAACGCCCATTTGACCCCGAAATGTCCGCACGAAATGAAAAACATTTTGCTGGCCCCTTTCATATCGACACCAAATGGAGTCCCGGATGAATCATAACTGCAATCCAAAATGGCCCTTAATCTCACATCTCTTGCCCAAGTCACAAGGACCCATATGTTGAGGTGTACTTTAAAGCTGAGCGAGAATCCTAAAAGTGCAACGACTCTTCCACCAGCCTTTGTTAGAAAAAAAAAAGTAGTTCGTCTTGTGGTCTCTAGTGGAGTTATAGCAGTGTGGGTAAGTCGTAAAATAAGATAAATGCAGCATATGGTTTCTCCTGTTCAGGTTTGAGTTTGACCATGGAAGGACCTAACTGCATATTACTTTGATTTCCCACACCATGGACATGTTTATGGTTTATTTGTGAAATCGTAAGTAAGCCGCTAGGAAAGCTTTTACTATTAAGTGGTGGAAGAAGTCGTGAAATCAGATTTCCTGCAGTTAATATCTTTCTCTTGCTTGTTTTCTTTTAATTCGAGTTGAACTCTCATTCCATTCTCGTACGATGGATCAAATTGCAAAACTCAGATTGAAGGATTACAGAGGCATCCGAAGTACGGGGCAAGAGTAGAGAAACAGACATACAAGGGCATGTGCCATGCCTTGCGCCACATAGCGAAGACGGAGGGTTGGGCTGGTCTCTACAAGGGCATCTTCCCCTCCCTGGTGAAATCTGCTCCAGCCGGTGCCGTCACCTTTGTGGTGTATGAGTACGCCTCGGACAGGTTGGAGTCTGTACTAGCATGTAGCTACTACCTAGGCTGATTTCTTTTGGGTCACATACCGATTCTTTTCTGGCTATTTTTGATTCTTGTAACCATTCAACTTGACCCTTATTTGATACGTGATATACAAATTCCTGCGAGAATGTAGGCTGGGGTTTACTGATTTTTCACAGCTGACAAACTAACACGGCCCGAACTTGTTTTAACAAAGACTGAATGAAGCTGTAAAAAGGAACAAACTCTGGGAGAAATAAAGTCATGTATACTTCGATAAAATCTTTGAGCCTGCATCCGAAATTATGTTGTTTGTGATAAAACGTTGCATTTGACCTGCGGGAACGACAATTTCCATTGCTCGTCACTTGAAACTATCTAGTACATATGTGCACTGTTCTAAAAATCAGTCTAGGCATTAGTCAGCGACTATTGCTATACGTGTTTTATGGACGTTTTTGGGGTTTTTTTTTTTATTATAAATTTTTTATTAACCGTCTAGGGCTAGGTACTAGAAGTCTGGTGTCTGTCCAATTAGCGTATAATATTCAAAATTTGTGTTTAGATCTTCATTTTGTCCAAAAGAGAAGGTTTGGATTTTATTCTAACGGTGACTTGAGATGACCATCCAAAATAAAAACCTAAACGTAAATTTTGAATATTATACGAGACCAACGCAAATTTTAAAAACTATGGAGTTCTAAACAAAATTTAACGGCCATCCCATCCCAAATCAAATGTGAGGATGAAAATTCAGATCCTTTATGGACATCTAAATGCAAAATTTATAAATGCACTTCATTCTTTACTTAGGGTTAGTCCAATTTTTTTTTATACAAGTTTGTCACTAGAAATTTTAGGACTGCCAAATTTTTTGACAATTCTAGCAGTATGTAGGACTGCCAAAATTTTTGGCAGTCCTAGCAGTATGTAGGACTGTCAATTTTTTTGGCAGTCCTAGTTTGGAAGTATATGCCTGTGTATGCCAACAATTTTCATGCTTCTTTCTGAAGTTTAGAAGCATATGCCTAGTTTTGGCAATCCTAGTTTGGAAGCATATGCCGGCGGACGCGGCGGTGGGGGAGCGTAGGCACGCGGCAGGAAGGGGGCAGGAAAAGGGGCACAGAGAAGAAGATAGAAATATTTTGGTCAAAAATTTTTTGTCAAAGGAATTGATCGTCAGTAGAGGACGATCCGTCAAAAGTGGGGAAGTACCTTACATTAATGTAATTGTGCGGAATACACCTTAAATTAGGATAAAAAAAAGTTGGATGCCACTCAAATTTTCTCATATATTTAATGATCTGCACCATGAGTTATGGCTAGTGTAATTGTACATTAATACATCATTGTTATCATAATTTACTCTTTAACATGAGACAACATGTGCTATTAGAGCATCTCCAACCCTATTGTAAGTTTAGAAAAAATAGTTGCCATATAGGAATGACAAACTTTTATTCCAAAAATTCTTCTCCAATGCAAATGTAGAATAGAACATGAAGTTGACATGGCAATGACATGGCAAAGAGAATGTGAAGTTGGTTGTCTAGATCTAGACAATGCACTTCACAATGACTTTGTCTCCACATCATCAATTATGAATAGAAATATTTATAAAAAAGTTAAGAAGTGGAGGAGTTGCCTTGGAAGTTGAAAAAAATACTTTTTATTATTGTCTCCTCAATACTTTTGCATTGGAGAATTTTTTTTTTATCTCATTGTCTTTTGAGATATAATTTTGCTACATAAACAAGACATTGTCTTGTGGCTAATGCCACATAGGAGCCACCTAAGACTCACAACACTTAACAAGACAATAGGGTTGGAGATGCTGTTAGTAAGACATCCATAACATGATCATCTTAACTTTGTTGCTTACAGTCCTCACCGCGTAACTTAGGCCTCGTTTCCTTTGGTACATCGTAATCAAATAATTTTTTTTAAAATTTGATTACATTACGATTACATTACAGTGAATCAAACAGGGTCTAAGTTGCTTGCACCTATACCTATGGTTTTTTGCCTGGATTGAAGTAGAAATTTATTCAAAAATACTGAGTTGAAACATCAGCAACAAGAGGGGTCCCAATAAATGATTGGATCTTTAACTTTTGATAATATCAAATATATTTTCCCTTGTTAGGGATATAATTTGACATGGAGATAGACGGTCTTAAGGATCCACTGATTAAGTGTAGGTTTTCGAATCGAGATATCTGTTGTGTATTAATCATTTGATTATTTTATCATGTATCATATCAATGTTGTAAGATGATAGATTTTTTTTTGAAGTGTTATTTTCTCCGACTTAGCAAATGTCAAAGGAGAATTCGAATTTGCGCCTTCCGCACTGAGACTCCCGTTGCTACCACTAGACACACGGGCAAGATTATAGAAAATTGAAATTAATATAGCTCCACAAACCACATATATATAGAAAATCTCAACAATAATTTTGACATAACGGGTGAATAAGTTTCCTTTCAGGACTGCCAAACATTTTGTCCGTCCTAGCAGTTTGTAGGATTGCTAAATTTTTTGGCAGTCCTACCATACAACAAGTCCATTTTAGGACTGTCAAAATTTTTGGAAGTCCTAAGAAAATTTTCAGCAGCAGGAATAGCTTCTGTATACATGTAATTTTTGTTCTACCACTAGGTAATTTTTTATATACAATAATTTCATGGCAACCCTAAACTCCATCTTCTTCATACAATAATTTTTCAATCTATTTTAACAGTCCTAGGATTAGGAATATTTTTTTTTCCATTTTATTTTTCCAAAAATAACAATATCAACCAAATACAACAATTTCTTCCAACTTTTTTTTTCAAAAATTGTTTGTGAGGAGCATTTGGGTGCTATATCTGAAATTGAGAACAAGATTGAGAAGGAATCTAGGATTTTGTTGGAGATGAGAAGATGGAGGCGATGAAGAAGAAAAAAAAAATGGGAATTTGAGAGGTTTTGGAAATCTGACTATGCTTTTTACAAATTGTGGACTTCCAATAGTAATGTAATTTTATTTTATTTTATTTTTTGTGGAGGGAAAGATCAGGCTTTGGGTATGATATGACATTGCATTTGCGACTGACTAAGCCCAACATAAGGGCGATCCAGTACGAATTTGACCTAACGGGTCTGGAGCAAAATTCCGACAATCTAGCCCACTAAATAGTACCCTACTAGGGGTGGACATTATTCAATTTTGAACCGAAAATCGAAACGAACTGAATAAAAAAAAAGAAATTTTGAGTCGCACCCCACTTGTTTTATCCAAATTCAAGGTGCACCCCACTGTTTTACCATAATGCAAGACACCCCCCACTTTTGACGGAAAACGTCCAAAACTGACGGTCAAAGGGTTTGACCAATATTTTTTGACGAAAATGCCATCATCTCTCTCAAACCCAAACTCATTGTTGTTGTTGCTGCTGCTGCTGCTGTGGGGGGGCAGCTGCGGTCGGGGAGGGGGGGGCGGCGAGGTCGAGGAGGGGGGGCGAGGTCGGGGAGGGGATGGCGGCGGCGACGGTGGGGGGTAGGGTGGGGCGGCGAGGTCGGGGGAGGGGGGGGGACGAGGTCGAGGAGGGGGGGCGAGGTCGGGGAGGGGAGGGCGGCTGCGGTCGGGGAGGGTGGGGCGGCGAGGTCGGGGGAGGGGGGGGGGGGACGAGGTCGAGGAGGGGGGGCGAGGTCGGGGAGGGGAGGGCGGCTGCGGCGGTGGGGGGTAGGGGGGCGGTGGTGGTGGTGATAGTGAAGGTGGTGATGGTGGTGGTGGTGGTGAACGCGGCTGCCGCCCTCCCCTCCCCGACCTCCCCCCCCCCCCCCCCCCCCCCCCCCCCCCCCCCCCTCCTCGACCTCGCCCCACCCCCTCCCTCCCAGACCGCAGCCCCCCCCTCCCCACCCAGCAACAGTAGCAGTGAGTTTGGGAGAGACGAGGGCATTTTCGTCAAAAAATATTGGTCAAACCCTTTGACCGTCAGTTTTGGACGTTTTCCGTCAAAAGTGGGGGGTGTCTTGCATTATGATAAAACAGTGAGATGCACCTTGAATTTGGATAAAATAAGTGGGATGCAACTCAAAATTTCTCATAAAAAAATTTAGTTCATATATATACACACACACTAAACAAATGACCTCTAGTCTAGTGGTTAAGAGAAATGCATGCGGCCCAAGTGGTCGGAGTTCAAGCTCCAGTGGAGGCGAGTTCGCCACAATTACCCATTGATTCAAAAAAAAAAAAAAAAAAAAAAAAAAAAAAAAAAAATATATATATATATATATATATATATATATATATATATATATTTAGTTACTATATATATTAAAAAAAAAAAAAAATTCCGAGCTCTCTAGCCTAGTGGTATTAGAGCGGACACCCGGAGGGACCGGCAAGGTTCGAGTCCCCCAATTGTGTGTGTGCGTGGAATTTCAAAAAAAACATCAAATCGATTTAATTCGGTTCGATTTGATCGATTATGAACCAATTCGGTTCGATTTCGATTTTGATTATTGGATTCATGGCCAATTCGGTTCGAGTTCTTCTGCATCAGAAGCCACGTGGTGCATCACTTTTACCAAAATATCCCTTCAATTTCCTGAGCACGTAAAGGTAAGGGTAGGGGCAGTGCCGTAATTGTACGTGTAGTTGCAGGAGCAAGGTCGTTGGCTCTTTCTTTCGTTCTCTTCCTTCCGCTGCCCTTTCTTTACAGGAAGGAAGGGGGACACTTACAGAGAGAGGGAGATCCAGCGGCTGGGATCAAACTGCAAAATATCGTCCTCAAACTGCAAATAACTTTTTGTCTTGCATCCCTTTCCTGCAATTATCGAAATTTTCATGGACTCCACCATGAAAAGTCCTCTGCCTACTACTGCTGGCTGCTGCTGCTGCTGCTATTATTATACTCCCTTTCTTCCCACGTCTCATTCTCTCTCGCTGAAGAAAAAAGGAGTTCCTTTCCAAACCCTAGTTTCCCCAGTTCACCGACATAGAGGTCCGCTCTCCAAAACTTTCCAAATCTTCTTCTTTTTTAACCCCCCTCTAATCGCACTCGCAATTGATGTTCCTGATCGTTCGATTCGAAGAATTAGGGATTTTGCAAAATATCGCTACCAGAATTTTTTTGGGATTTTCTTGACTTTTGTCCCACTTATTAAACGAATTTGTACTTACATTGTGTCTATTAGACTTGTATTACATTTTTTGTCACGAAATTTTTTTTTCGTGACAAAACGAATGTTTTTCGTGACAAAATGAATGTTTTCCGTGACAAAAGGGGGATACAAATCTAATAAACAAAAAATGGGATATAAGTCCAAATTCATATTAATAAATGGGACGAAAATTAAAAATTATCTTTTTTATTTTTTATTTAGTCATTTTTGTTCTTTAAAATTATATTATGTTTTTTCCCCAGTACATTTGATTAGGTCTGTTTTAGTTTTTGCTTTTGGTGTTAAAGTTGCAAAATTGTTTCGTATATAAAATTCACAAACACCAAAAGTTATTGTTATTTGTTTGTGCAAGCAATTGAAGGAAAGTTAATCTGTGATTGGTGAACCAGAAAAACAAAAATTATAGAGCTGTGTACTGAAGCAATCCAAGACTGCAGATTTCGGCTGTTGCAATGACATGAAGATTTAGTAGTTTTCTGACCAACGGGAAATTTAAGATGATGGAGAATCAGAGGCTACTGCTTGGGACCATGGAGGACAGTTCGATACCGGAGGACTTGAGATGCAAGAGAACGGACGGCAAGCAGTGGCGGTGCAGCGCTCTGTCGATGCCGGACAAGACCGTGTGCGAGAAGCACTACATCCAGGCCAAGAAGAGGGCATCGAACTCGTCCCTCCGTGCGAGCCTTAAGAAAGCCAAGAGGGATTCTTTAGACGATGGCGATGTCTACCTGGAAAGCAAGCACGGTGACCCCGAGATGTCGAGGGGGTTGTCTCCTGTGAATGTTGGTGGAATGGAGTACAAGAAGTATAAGGAGAAGGTCGGGAAAAGTCGGCGCTTGTATTCACTGGATATGATGGGGTTGAAGGGTTCTGCGGTTCGCGGATGTTGGTCAGGGTATAAGGAGGGTCATAAAGATATGATGCAGTTTGAGGATGGTCGGGTAACATTGGATAGTACCCATCTCGGCAAAGAGGTGAATAACTTCACTGGAGATGCTAATGGGGTGAGTAAAGTTGTACCCTGAAGTGGTTGAAGTTTGAGGTAATTAGGGTCCATTTCGACTTTGCAAGTGTCATTTTATTTATAGTGGTCCTTTGCAGTTACTGGAATGGATGCAATAGTCATCTGTTCTCGTCTTTTCCCTTATTTTTCTCTCTCTCTCTTGAAGGAAGGACAAGACTGAAATGCTGTAAAACTGAAGAGCTGCAAATGACCTCCTTAAAAAAATATACACTTTCAATATGAATGTACCCTAACTGGCTCAAACTGATTAAGATGTTTGAGATCTTATCCAATCATCTTACGATTCCATCTAAAGCTAAACAAACCGCCTTTTAAGTTTCAGAAATATATTGTAAATGTGATAGTAACCATTCTTGGTATTATAGGAATATGCAGGGAAGAGCACAGATTCGGGCGAGGCCGAGGGTTTAACTTGCCATCAATGTCGAAGGAATGATAGGGCAAATGTGATCTGGTGCATCAATTGTGATAGGAAGGGATACTGTGATAGCTGCATTTCTATTTGGTAAGCTACATTACTTTTCTGCATTTTTTTATCCACTCAATTGCTTTACTTGGTGTTGTTACTTGTTTCTTACGGAAAAATAACTGCTTGATGTGTTTGCATCACAGGTATGCTGATGTTCCATTGGAGGACCTTCGAAAAGTGTGCCCAGCTTGTCGTGGTATCTGTAATTGCAGATTCTGCTTGCATGGAGATAACTTGATCAAGGTGCATTACTTCTTAAGTGTATTGTCCAGTGTTTATGAATTGCCTAATTCTCAGTTGATGTGGACTTTGCTTTCCAGACTAAGATACAGGATTTAACTGGCATAGAGAAGTTGCGATACCTTCACAGACTTTTGTCATTTGTACTTCCTACACTTAAGCAGATTTATTCTGAGCAGTGCTTTGAGATAGAGGTGGAGAAAAGAACAAATGGTAAATATTTTATCTTGTGCTTGTCTCGCTGTTGCTGTGATTCCTTCCTTTCAAATGACTCTGTTCAGTTTATGCTTGAAATCAGGCATGAAAGCTGATATTCCCAGGGCAGATGTACATGCAGATGAGCAAATGTGCTGGTATTTGTTCCCCGTGCTTATTCTATTGGTTCTAGTTGTTTAGCAACTGCAAGTTTATTGCCTCCTGCTTTTCTCTAGTGTATGTTCAGTTTAGTTACGTGTTTCTTTCTTCTGTGCAGTAACTTATGCCGACAACCTATTTATGATTACCACCGACATTGTACCCAGTGTTATTATGATCTATGCCTCACATGTTGTCGGGATCTTAGAAGGGCATCCTTGGTTATTGTCAAAGGTGACTTTGCCGGTGAGAAAGCTAATAGTGATAAGCTGACAATGAAGTCAGCACACGTGAATGCAATTGATTTTTCACGTTTATATCCCAAATGGAAAGCAAACGATGATGGAAGTATTCCTTGTGGGCCAGAGGAAGCTGGTGGCTGTGGCTTCTCAAAATTAGTATTAGAACGCATTTTCAAAATAAACTGGGTTGCGAAGATGGTGAAAAATGCTGAGGAAATGGTTGGTGGATGTAAAGTTTCTGACCTAGAAATTGATAAATGTGCTTCTTTTACAGAAAATACATCTTCACAATCAAATGGCTCAAGTGAGGCAAGCCTGTCTCAGTTCTCCCACAGAGATCATAGCAGTGAAAGCTTCTTGTATCACCCCGTATCAGAAGATTTAAAACATGAAGGCCTCAGGCAATTTTATGAACACTGGGTCAAGGGAGAGCCGGTTATTGTTAAACATGTGTTTGATCATTCATTGGCGTCTAGCTGGGATCCAATGAGTATATGGAGAGGGATCCAAGAAACAGGAGATGTTGGAATGCCAGAGACTAGTAACATAGTGAAGGTCATAGATTGTTTAAACCAGTCTGAGGTTAGTTTCTTCAAAAACCATACCATTTCTTAAAATACATATTTACTTATGTTGTCTTGGGTGTTCATTATGGTGTTGTTTGGATGTATACCATGTCTAATAATGTTAAGTGTACACGTATATTGTACCAAACTTCTAATTGTATATATACCCTTAAAAAGACTTTCTTTTTGCATAGATATACTGCATTTTATAGAGGGTTTCACCTGGTGTGACGGTAAGGCTTGCTGCTTGCATCCTCTAGGATGCAAGATCGAGTTATGGAATCGTCTCCATATATAGGGGTAATGCTGCAGCCTCATCATATATATAGGGGGCAAGGCTGCTTACATCTTAAACCCTTCCAAGACCCTGCCTAAGCTTGTTTACATCTTAAACCCTTCCAAGACCTTGCCTAAGCTGAAGTCTCGTGAAGTCTCGGCAACACTGGGACGCCCTTTTTATACAAGCAAAATTGATTATTTTAGAGGGTATAGGTGTAAAATCTCTAATGCTAATGCCCTTTGAGGAATCGATTTAGCCGAATTTGAAACCAATTTGAAAATAGTTAATTATTTTACCATTTATGGTTCTTATATTTGTGTTTTTTGGGTTAAATTGATAAGACATCAACTCAGATCTGATGAATAACAAAATTACCAATTAAATTACCTCTTTCTGTGACGTTGCATTGTCTGATGTTTCTGTATGGACGTAGCAGGTAATGCTATATTGTAGACATCGTCTTCTTTCTACTTGATCTGACCTCATAGGTATCTAAGTGTTCATCTCTTGTTGTTCAAACCCATGAGTTAACTTTGATACATACATATAGGGATGACGTTACAAGCTGCCAATAGACGTCTGGATGGCTTTAGCTCCAGATCATATAGAATACCTGCCTAGTTTCAGTTTTTTTGAACAAGTTGTATAATTTCGTCTGGAAGTGAAAGTAAGGAACTGAGGCTTATGAACTGTTAGTCCCTTGGCGAACAATCGATGGAAAAACACGATTTCAGAAACTATTGTAAAGACAATGTTTCCAGCAACAACACCCTAAAGAAGGTGATGTTGTATTACGAGAATCTAAAAAGATTATTTCGTAATATTTCTCGAAGGCAACAGAACCGTATAACTTCTAAAGAGAAGCGACGGTATTCTCGAAGGCAACAGAGGAAGAAGAAAGCCTGCTGGGGTGAAAGATCACCGGCGCTCAAAGCTATATCCGCCTCACGGACAAGCCTCCAGGAACCAGCAAGTTCGAAGAGAACTTTAGAACGCTGGCCAAAAATGTCGACGACTCCTCGGAATAGCAGCAGCACTTCTCTCTCTCTCTGAAAATTCTCTGATTATTTTCTGTAACCCTGGAGAGAGGAGATGCTGCTGATATTATAGGCACGAGGTGGGCTTTTCAAATTCTGAACGCACGTCCTGGATTAATGCCAGATCCGGATTTTCTGGATCTGAGCCATTTCCGGATCTGAGCCCACAAGACCCGCGGACGTTACATAATTTGAACGGCCCACTCGACCCGCTCGATCCGCTCGACCCGCTCGACCCGCTCGACCCGTACGACCCGTACGCTCCGTACGCTCCGTACGCCTCGCACGCCACGTAGGGCTGCGCAGAGGCTCGCGCACGAGCGCAACTAAAGCGCACAATGCGCCTTGCGACGAGCTGTCGTGCTAAGTGCAAATTGCCATCAAAAAGCCACAATAAGCCTCAAAAGCCCATTAGCCCAAGCCCAAGCCCGAGTCCGAGTCCGAGCCCGAGTCCGAGTCCGAGTCCGAGTCGCTAAGCCCCTTCGGGGCTTAGCTCCAATAGATTTAAATTTATTTTCATTTGGCCAAAAGTTGGTTTCTTATTCTCACCTCTATGTAAAATCCTCCCACATGGCACCCTCCATTGGGCCTCAACCCATGTGCATCTCTCTATTCCTTCATAAGTAATATATAGAGATACATATTGGTGTGATTTTTCGATGTGGGACTATCTTTTAACAATAGAGTGTTGTGAACACACAACTCATAGAATAAAACACCAACAATCCCCCACATATCTCTATATATATGAGTTAAGCGTTCCACATAATAACTGTCCATTATGCATTAGGATAGATGTCGCTGACGACTTGAATCTTCCCGCATGGGTTGAACAACAGTATGATACAAGAATGGACTACGCCTTGAATTCTGTACCACAGCTGTAATTTTTTCCACTCACATAATGTAGTTATCTGTGCTTCTGGCTGCACATTAAAGGCCTTGTGCCAGCCTGGATTTCAATGTATGTATTTTGGGCGTCTACAAATTTACCCTCAAGAGACGGCCTATTTCTCTTTCCATACATTATAGGTGAGTTCTTTATAAAGAGTCATGGCATGAAGCATTGCGCTCCTTTGCGGTGCTACGCCGCTATGACATGGCTCAACGCCGAGGCTTTACCCCACCTGGGTACCTCATCGTAGTGTCATACTACTGTAGCATGAGGTCACAATCCTCTTTGTAGTGCCAAACTACTCAGCATGAAGCCTTGCGCTTCCGTGCGGTGTTACGCCGCTATGACATGGCTTGCAAAGCCGAGGATTTACCCTTCCTGGTACCTCTTCGTGGTGTCATGCCACTGTAACATGAGGATACTGTCCTCTTTGTAGTGCTGTCTACACCTCTTTAAGATTATGCAACATTAGGCTACCTGCCTATATGCGGTGCTACGCCGCCTGTGACTTGGCTAACAAAGCCGAGGCATTACCCCTACCTGGGAACCTCATGGTGGAGTCACCCCACTGTAGCATGGAGTTGTAACACTCCTTTGTGGTTGTTGCGCCACCATGCTTCCTGTAAAGCATAACAGACCTTCACTCAGTCTGAGAACTCATTAAGGCATTATGCCATCCTTTCCACAGGATCAATTTTTCGTAGAAAATTTATAGTAGACAACAGTGGTTCTGGGTCCGAAACCTTTACATGTTCCGCAGAACAAGTACCCACTGTTAACTAATATTTTTCCAGTCAATAGTCCTCCCTTGAATCAAAAAATTAGATATCTGGTAGATTTCTCTTTGAACCAATAACATAAAATTTATTGATAGGATTATAATGACATAATATTAGAATGCCTTCAAACCCATCTTCCTTGCTGTGTCCTCGACCAGCTGTCGTTTGAGGCCTTTCGTGAACGGATCCGCCAGGTTCTCCTGACTCCGAACATCGATCACTGCAATGACGCCTCGTTTGATGAGATCGTTCACTGCTCTGTGCTTTAACCGCACAGTCCTCTTCTTTCCGTTAAAGAGTTCATTTGATGCTACTGCTGCTGCCGCCTGGTTGTCACAGTATATCGGGATTGCCGGTATCTGAGCTCCAACCACTGGAAGATCATACATGAGCTCCCGAAGCCACTCTGCTTCATCTGCAGCAGCATCCAATGCAAAGAATTCAGATTCCATGGAGGAGCGAGATAACATTGTCTGCTTCTTCGATTTCCACGATATAGCAGCTCCGCCCAAAGCGAATATGAATCCACCTGTCGAATACTCGCTCTCCACCTCTGAACACCAGCTAGCATCACTGAAGCCTTCCACTACTGACGTATCTCCGCTGTAGTATAGTGCAAATGTCTGAGTCTTTTTTAGATATCTCATAACACGCTTCACAGCGTTCCAGTGTTCAACGCCTGGGTTGCTAGTGAACCGACTCAGCATTCCCACCGCAAAAGCTATGTCAGGCCTTGTGGCAGTAGTAGCGTACATCAAGCTTCCGATGACGCTAGCGTACTCCAACTGCCTGACGCTTTCCCTCGAATTTGGCTCCAGCTTCTGATCACTCCGGTACGGTGTATCAATTATAGGAAGATCTTGATACCCGTAGCGAGTGAGCATCTTCTCAATATAATGAGATTGTGACAGCGCTATTCCAGTACCTGTCCGGATGATCTTGAGCCCCAAGATTACGTCGGCATCCCCCAAGTCCTTCATACTGAACTTGGTCGAGAGGAATTTCTTTGTCTCTGTAACGCAGTCTAAATCCGTACCTAGGATTAGCATGTCGTCCACGTAAAGACAAACGATTACTCCTCTTCCGTCAGCAAACTTCGTATAGACACACTTGTCTGTTTCACTGACCCTGTAGCCATTTGACCTTATCACCTTGTCAAACTTCTCATGCCACATTTTGGGAGCTTGTTTCAAACCATACAGAGACTTCATCAACTTGCAGACTTTGTCTTCCAGACCTCTGACGACAAAACCTTCTGGTTGTTGCATGTAGATCTCTTCTGGCAGGTCAACTAACACCCATGTGTTGTTGGAGGTGATTGAGTCAATCTCGTTGTCTATCGCCTCCTTCCAGAATACAGCATCTCTGGTCTTCATCGCCTCATCATAGGTAAGCGGATCTGCTTCCACATGATAGGTGACGAAGTCATCTCCGAAGTCTTTCGGCCTCCTTACTCGCTTAGTTGACGGCTCAGCGAATTCTGGTTCAACTGGTGTCTCTTCGACAATAGCTTCTTCTTGGACTACTGGTTCGATAAGGACTTCTGTCTGCTTTGCACTCTCATCATTCTCCGGAAGATCCGCGAGAACAATATTTTTGTGCCTTGCAAACTTGTCTTCAAAATATTCAGCATCGCGAGATTCAATGATATGATTTGATTCTATATCAAGGAATCTCCGAGCGTCACTCTTCTCGGCATAACCCAAGAAGATAGCCTTAGTAGTCCTAGTCCCCAGCTTCTGAATCTTCAGATCTGGGAGCTTCACATAAGCCAGACACCCCCACACTCGAATGACATTCAAGTTAGGTCTGACTTTGAACCAGAGTTCATGAGGGGTTATATCCGAAGTTGCATACGGTACTCTATTGAGAATGAAAGTAGCCGTTAATGCAGCTTCTCCCCAGAAGCTCTTTGGAAGACCCACAGTCAACAACATAGAGTTAATCATCTCTGTCAACGTTCTGTTCTTCCTTTCTGCTACTCCGTTGGATTGAGGAGAGTACGGAGCCGTCGTCTCATTTATGATTCCATGTTCTTTACAGAATGATGAGAAATCATGAGACCGATACTCCCCGCCTCGATCACTCCTTAGCCTTTTGAGTTGTTGTCCAGTTTGCCGTTCAGCCTCGGCCCTGAACTCCTTGAACTTCTCGAATGCTTCGTCTTTAGACTTGAGCAAGTAGACAAAAGCATACTTTGAGAAGTCGTCTATGAAAGTAATAAAATACTTCATCCCGGCTTTTGTAGAGAATTGCTTGAAATCACAGATATCTGAGTGAACCAACTCCAGAAGATCTGTGCTTCGATGGACCCTGTGAAAGGGTTTCCTTGTGATCTTCGTCTGAGCACACACTTCACATTTCTCTACCTTACCCCCACACTTGGAGATAAGTCCTAGGCTAGACATTTTGTTAATTCTTTTACAATGAACATGTCCTAGCCTATTATGCCACAACTCAAAAGAATAGTTCAAAGTAGAAATAGCATTAATATCATTTTTCTGGGTTACAACAAGCTGAATTTTGTACATTCCTTCAGTCTGGAAAGCTTTTCCGAAGAATGTACCCTTCTTGGACATCACCATCTGGCCAGCATTGATGTCCATCCTCAAGCCTGCGTTACAAAGCAGGCTCCCAGAGATCAGGTTCTTAGCAATTGCAGGAACATGATTCACTCCTTGAAGCGTCAGAGTGTTTCCCGATGTGAGTTTCAGCTCCACCGTCCCGATCCCCAGTACTTCAGCTTGTGCTTGGTTTGCCATTAAGACTTTCTCGGAAGTTGGCTCATATGACTTGAACCATTCCTTGTCTGAGCAGACATGACATGTCGCACCAGTGTCTATCCACCAGTCCGAGTCAACTCCCGCATTTGCAACCTGTGCTATCATTGCAACCAGATTAGTAACCAAAGAAACCTTACTAGGCTCACCTTTTTCTGGTTCCTTGCAGTCACTTTTGTAGTGGCCCTTCTTGCCACATTTGAAACAAGTCACATGGGACTTGGATTTCTGATTCTTGAATGAAGGACTCTTCACTTTCAGATTAGTGAAGTCCTTCTTCTTCTTATGAGGAGAAGCCGCATGCTTCCCCTTGTACTCTCTGGTTTGGACCAGATTTGCTTTCGCCAGTTGTTTGGACAGAGAATCCATCTTCTGTTGAGAGCGCATCTCGTCCTCAACATGGATCTCTTGCAGGAGATCTTCCATACATATGTCCAGCTTCTTGCGGTGCATCCTTGCATAGAAGTTGCTCCACCCCGCAGGAAGTTTAGAGACGATTCCTCCAACGACAAACTTGTCGACAAAAGGCATCTTCTCGTCATCTAATTTTTGGCGCAACTTCAGAAACTCCTTTACTTGGGGCAGCATAGCCTTCTCATCTTCGAAGGTCCACTTGTGGTATCTTTCAACCAAGAAGATCTTGGACCGATTCTCGTCATCTTCGTACAATTTCCCCAAGGAGTCCCAAATCTCTTTTGCAGAATTCTTCTTGGAATAAGACTCTGCCAAAGAGTCTTCCATGCTATTGAGAATCAACAGTTTACAGATACTGTTTTCTCTAATCCATTTTGCCTGCTTGGACTTAGCAGCGGCAATAACTTCTGCGGTTCCGGTTGTTGGAACGACCGGTTCTTCCTCATTCAGCACGTGATCAACTTCCACGAGTTGAATGTTTAATGTTACTTTCCGTTTCCAGATTTGAAAATGTTTGCCGTCAAATTTCTCCAACTTGTTAAAGTCGGTATTGACGAGCGATGCACGTGAGTTATCCATCTTTTCGATATAGCTTTGAGATTGTTAGCCCCTTGGCGAACAATCGATGGAAAAATACGATTTCAGAAACTATTGTAAAGACAATGTTTCCAGCAACAACACCCTAAAGAAGGTGATGTTGTATTACGAGAATCTAAAAAGATTATTTCGTAATATTTCTCGAAGGCAACAGAACCGTATAACTTCTAAAGAGAAGCGACGGTATTCTCGAAGGCAACAGAGGAAGAAGAAAGCCTGCTGGGGTGAAAGATCACCGGCGCTCAAAGCTATATCCGCCTCACGGACAAGCCTCCAGGAACCAGCAAGTTCGAAGAGAACTTTAGAACGCTGGCAAAAAATGTCGACGACTCCTCGGAATAGCAGCAGCACTTCTCTCTCTCTGGAAATTCTCTGATTATTTTCTGTAACCCTGGAGAGAGGAGATGCTGCTGATATTATAGGCACGAGGTGGGCTTTTCAAATTCTGAACGCACGCCCTGGATTAATGCCAGATCCGGATTTTCTGGATCTGAGCCATTTCCGGATCTGAGCCCACAAGACCCGCGGACGTTACATAATTTGAACGGCCCACTCGACCCGCTCGACCCGTACGCTCCGTACGCTCCGTCCGCTCGACCCGCTCGACCCGTACGACCCGTACGCTCCGTACGCTCCGTACGCCTCGCACGCCACGCAGGGCCGCGCACGAGCGCAACTAAAGCGCACAATGCGCCTTGCGACGAGCTGTCGTGAAGTGCCATCAAAAAGCCACAATAAGCCTCAAAAGCCCATTAGCCCAAGCCCAAGCCCGAGCCCGAATCCGAGTCCGAGTCCGAGTCGCTAAGCCCCTTCGGGGCTTAGCTCCAATAGATTTAAATCTATTTTCATTTGGCCAAAAGTTGGTTTCTTATTCTCACCTCTATGTAAAATCCTCCCACATGGCACCCTCCATTGGGCCTCAACCCATGTGCATCTCTCTATTCCTTCATAAGTAATATATAGAGATACATATTGGTGTGATTTTCCGATGTGGGACTATCTTTTAACAATAGAGTGTTGTGAACACACAACTCATAGAATAAAACACCAACATGAACCTGAGGAAGCTTTCATCTAACAATTCAAAATTGATACTTCAGTTCACAAATTCCATTAATATTGGACATGGAGCGCTCTAACTGCAGTAACCCTTTATAAGGTCTCATTCATTCCAGTATTGACCTTTGCGTAGTGTTAGCTGGAAGTGAAAGTAAGGAAACTGTGGCTGATAAACGTGAGCAAAGTTTCATCTAACAAATTTACATTTGATTCTTCAGTTCACAAAGTCTAAATAATGGACATACTGGGTGCTCCAACTGCAGTAACTGTTGATAAGGTCTCATTCATATCAGTATCGACCTCATGAATGTATCTTTCATTATCCTAATATTTTTTAAGGAGTGGCTTTTTTGGACTGGGGAAATGCCAAAGAAGTTCAAGAGAGGAGACAATTAAGGATACCTAACAGAAAAACTAATTGAATCCATGATGATGTACCGGAAAGATCCAACATTCTTGTCTGATTCATTAATCCTCTGATAACTTTCACATCTTAGTTTCCTTTTCTTCTTTTTCCTTCCTCCCTTCTGCTTGCCCCATGAGAAATGTATTTGCGGTTCTGTTTGGTGAAAACATGAGATATTTCTCTAAAGCTGAACTAATAATACCTCTGGCAAAAAGCTAAATGATTAATATGAACTAATAATACTTCTGGCAAAAAGATTTTTCGTTCTACTTTATGTATTCTTATTTTCAAAATTTTTACCTTTTCTTCTTGTTAAGACAATCCATCTCCCTGCATCCATTACCTGGGGAATCAGATTTGAACATGTAACGTCCCTTGACTATTGGTATCCTTCACCGGCTCATCGGTGAACCCTTTGGATGCCATAACAACAGTAATGAATGAAGGACTTTTGGTTTACATCAACTATTATTGCAAGAAAACTAAAAAGTCAATATTGAAAACAACAAAATGGTTCTCCAGATGGTACTTTATTTACTTGTCATATTTTCATGTGCCTTATTATTATTATAATGCATGATTAAATCAAACTAATGAGTTAACTTACCACTTGCTTCTCGATGGAGTTACAAGTCATGAATCTTTGAATTTCCTGTAACATTAAACTCTAGCAGATTGATGTTGAACTTGCTCAGTTCATCAAAGGCTACTCTGAGGGACTTAAACATGAAGATGGTTGGCCGAAAATGTTGAAGTTGAAAGATTGGCCGCTGCCTAATGCCTTGGAAGAGTTTTTGTTGTGCCAGAGACCCGAGTTTCTTAGTAATCTTCCAATGGTTGAATTTATTCATCCCAAGTGGGGTCTTTTAAATCTAGCTGCTAAGCTTCCCCATGGTACCATGCAGACTGAAGCTGGACCCAAAATTTATATTTCTTATGGTACAAAAAGAGAGCTCGGTAGAGGTGATCCTGTGACTAATCTTCGTGTTAACATGGGAGACCAAGTAGGTATCTGAATACACATTGATGTCGACTTCTCTTTCAGATATGTATAAATTTTTGAAGCTCATTATGTTTTAAAATAATCAACTAAAGACAGCAACTTTCTTTCTGAGATGTCCCATCCAATGAGTGTTTTGGAAAAACATTGCAAGTAAAGAATAATTTGTTACTATCTCGCTAAATTTACATATCTTAGTTTCAATTTGATCAGTGATGCTCCTTTTACATACCTTATTTTCATTAAAGAGATTGATGTATTATATATGAGATCCCCCCTCTTTCCCTTTTTCGTAACAAAAAGTAGGATCCTGTATCGTATGCACTATATTCCTTAAGCTTGCAGTATCAGAGAACCAACTATACTGTTGTTCCTCTCATTGTATAAGCCTATATATATAGTTAGGGTGTCAGCTGGAAAGCAATTCTCTGTAATGTAAACTGTATTCTGTTTAATGTATTTTTGATTAATGTATTTTTGATTGAGGTAAATATGATATATGATGAAAATATAATAACCGTAATTATTATCTAGCATTTACTTTCATCTTGTTGATATATAGGAACAAGGAAAGAGAAAAAAATACAAGGGCCTCCATAAGAAGTTTTACCAGAAACTTTTGCAAACCATTGATTGCTCTCGCAAACAAATTAAATTTGCTCGAGTTAGAAAATAACAAATTTCTAAATTAAATTTTTACTAATGATTGAGTGAAGGTAGAAAGATCTCATCAATTTTAACTTCAGATAGAAAGAATGTTATGTATTATGAGCTTATATAGTTAAAGTGATATGGAAACCTTAAAGAAGTTAAGTGTATGGACTAGTTTTCTATAAGCAACCACTAAATAAGGTACTGATTTGACTGCTTATGCATGAAAATTACTTTAGCAAGTAAGGATATTGTTACTTATTGTAAAATGCTTTCTTTTTAAGGGCAGAAAAAAACTCGTAGTAGCTGCTGTTGGTTGTGAATGGAAATTTGATTTTATGAAACCTGTCTAAGATTTTGTTCCTTCACTTCTACTTATATTATCTAGTCGCCACAGTAGTGTAGACTATACTGTATGTTTTAGAGTGCTTTTGTAGTTGGACAAAACTCCGTTTCTAACTAAAAAAATTGGAGTTAGCAACAATCTGGCTCAACTTTTATATAACTTCATTGTAGACCCGAATTCCTTCTATCTTTTTTATATAATAAAACCCCAAGATCAACTCCAAACTCCCAAATGCCACCTAACTAAAATATAATTCCAGCTTTGTCAAAGGAGTTTCAACATTTTAAACCCCACTTTCAAATCTCTAAAACCTAACTCCATTTTAACAAACTTTGCTCACAAACTAGGCCTAGTGCAACGAATCGAAACAAAATTTGTCTGGACAACTTATCAATCATATCAATTCCTATGGTAGAATGAGTGGTGTGGTGGATTGGTTGTCAATACCATCTAATTTCTAATTCATAACTATCAAATTATCCTCAATAGTTCCTTCCTACAACTTTCACATGCAAACATGAAATTATATGTTTGAAGAAATCATCAATTTCATTTATTTCCTCTTATCCAATCCAAAATTATAATCATTCTATCAATATGATCAACTGGTTACGAATATTGTTTTCAATTGAAAATACTATATTAATCATCTATTAACGAGTGATGCAGAAGCCACAAATTCCTAAGAAACATATTGCTATACCATTCTACTAGATTTATCTTGAGAAAACATTTGAAAGTATAGATAGTATAACAATACATTAATTTTATTTGTACTAGTAGCAGCAGCAGTATCCTTTTCCATATTTTGAAATATCATTTGCTTTGAGATGTTAAACTAATGGAATACCCATTGGTTCACTGACAGTTTTGGTATAGCTAATAGCTTCTCTTTATGCTCTTATTGGTGCATTTGTAGTCTATCACAAATATTACTAAATCAAAAGCCTGACATGTATCATTATCTTCTAAACTTTTTTAGGTTAATTTATTAATGCACTCAGCTGAAGTTAATATCGAAGGTTGGCAGAAATCCAATAGTGAGAAAATGAAGAAATCATCTAGAGAAAAGCTCTCTCTTCAGTCTGAAAATTTACCCAATTTGGGTCTTAAATTAGATGGTAGGGAGGTATCATCTGATATAGCTGTCAAAGAACATTCTATGATGAAGAAATGTAGCTCCGGATTTGGTGTTATGGAGGACCCAGTATGCAGTGGAACTGATATGATTTGTACTGAGAAGAAAGGCTCCGTTAATTCAGACAATGACTCTGCAGATGTAAAGCAAAAACTCCCTGCTGCAGCTATTTGGGATGTTTTCCAGCGGCAGGATGTTCTGAAACTAAATGAATTTTTGAGAGTTCACTGGCAGGAATTTACAACTTCTACTAACAGGCTTGATCCGGTCTGCTTTTCTGCATGTTTACCTTCTGCATATTTACCTTTAGTTTTGTATAATCCTCTATTATTGTTCTTCAATACAATGATCACTTTTCTTTCCAGGTTAGTCATCCTATTTATGAGAAAACGCTTTACCTCGATGACAATGTTAAAAGAAAATTGAAGGAAGAACATAGTAAGTAATACCTGAAAATTGAAGCAAGATGCCTTACTATATTGTATATCATGTTTATAGAGTATTGTTCTTTAATAGTGAATTAGTTTTATGTGTGACCTGGTTTGTCCAAGTAAAAGATGTCTGGATGCAACTAATTTCTTTGCCACTGTTTTCCTCTTCTGATTATCTTCCTATCTTATTTGGAAATTTCAGGAATAGAGCCCTGGACTATTGAACAACACGTTGGTGAGGCTGTTTTTATTCCTGCTGGATGTCCTTTTCAAGTTAGAAATCTTCAGGTGAGCTGAAATGATTGAACACTTCTAATTCAGTAGATAGTCAATATTTGGTGAAGTTTTGCCTCAAGGAGCTCTAATGTTTCTTCTCAAAGCTGAAGCTCTTTGAATGTAGTGAAATACCAAATCAGAATCTTAATAGTATTCCTAGAAGTTGATTTGTTTGAATATGTTTATCCTGTATAAAATTGATGATGCTATTTAGTTTTATCTGTGAAAGTTCTATTTCCCAGCATGTCTGTCATTCATTATGCTTGAATCTTGATGTGATTTTTTGTTGTTGAAACATAGTTTTTTGCGCATATTGTATTTTATAGGATATTGCAGACTATCTTTCAGCCCAATAGTAAGAATAGTATAATCTGATTTTTTATATGCAATAATTATTCTGATCCTAAACAATTACATTAGTTAGCTATAGAAAACTTTGCACTAGGAGGATGCGTGTAGTTTCTATATTTTCTTGCAGAAAAAATAATCACAATAGAAGAAAGCTAGATTTCTCCGTGTTAGTTGCTTGCATCGTGCTCCCATAATAGGATATGTCTACATTTGTGCTAACAAGTGCTTTTAACGGGACAAGTAAATGGTTGATCAGTTCCCCATCAGATGATGCCCTACCACAAGATTGCTGATGGCTTGCAACTAGGGATGCAAGTAGTGAATTGGGTTGGTAGGCTAGCCCTAAGACAGTCAAACAAACTTTTATAAACCTCAATCCTTATCCGACCCGGTCCAGCATCTGACTGGATATTACCAACCCAAGCCCAAGCCCAAGCAATCCTTCAGTGAGTAACTACAGATCAAGCCAGGTCGAAACCATTGGGTCAGTTTCCTGTTGGATTTGATGGGGCTTGTTGCATTACATTGATTCCCATGTCCTGAAGAAGAAAAGTGAAAATAGTACTGTTCTCGGTTTGGAAGAAAAGTGTGAACTTTTCGCACGAGCATCTCCTTTCCGGTTCCTTCATTGAGTTCTAGTATCTCCAAAACATCTTTGAAGATGGCGTCTACCAACTTGAAAAACTGATTTTCTCAAAAGTCAAAAAGGAATTCTTGTTTTTTTAATATTTCTATCCCTTTTTAACAAGGTTTGCGATATTGGTATTGCAACAGTGGTTTCAGACCCTTAAATAGTATAGTATTTGTAATTTCTGAATGAAATTTTGGAGTTGTTCCTTTCGAAAAGCCAAAGAACTATTATTATTAAGAACTAGAAAACTATTTCATCGGTCAGGCATAATATTTATTATCTGTTGTTTCTCATTAGCTTTGAATAATGGCGTTGATGAATCATTGACCAGCAATAGATAATTTATTTACTTGCTGTTTAGACAAAGTAGCACCCGTAATAGATAGTTTTTGATGAAATAATATTAAGATGGGTGAATGGTATAAATTACATATATACCACTTCGACATAGGATAATGGTTGTAGTGTATTAATAAGGAATCTTATCAACACATTGTAGCACGCCGATCTTCTATACAATCGAACCATTGTCTGTGCTGAATTTTCCATACCTCTCTCTCGTCAATATTTTCTTTGTTGAATTGTCTAGGCAAGAAAGTACCAACCGGTCTCAGTTGGATCAGTATTGGATTTGGACAGACAAAACAATACAATACGGCTAATACTGCAAAACTTGCTTTTCTGAAAGAATTTTTGAACTTTATATTTTATTTTGGATTTTCTTTTAGAGGGGGTTTCCCTCTATGTTCTTTAGGATTATTAGATATATAGTCCGGAAAGTAAAATGCACGACAAAACATTATTTGAAGGCAATGATTGTTTTTAAGACTGAACTTCTTATTGGTGCAATGATGCTATACTCATGAGAGGAATATCGTCATGTAGTACTAATGCTATATTTTTTCTCTTCATTATCGAATTTATGTGAACTTGTCAGTTATTGTTTGACAATGCTTGTTACTTCTCAATATGTTATATCCATATATGAAGGGTTATATTAGTTTCCAATTAAATTTCCTTTAGAACAGTGTATCTTATGATACATGATACAATAATCAAGCGAACTGGTACATAACAACCTAGGAAAATAGATTCAAATGAATCATTCAAAATGGAAAGGTCATCCAGCTTTCATTTTCGGAATAAAAGAACTATGAATTATCATTCACCTAGAGGGGGTTTCCCTCTATGTTCTTTAGGATTATTAGATATATAGTCCGGAAAGTAAAATGCACGACAAAACATTATTTGAAGGCAATGATTGTTTTTAAGACTGAACTTCTTATTGGTGCAATGATGCTATACTCATGAGAGGAATATCGTCATGTAGTACTAATGCTATATTTTTCTCTTCATTATCGAATTTATGTGAACTTGTCAGTTATTGTTTGACAATGCTTGTTACTTCTCAATATGTTATATCCATATATGAAGGGTTATATTAGTTTCCAATTAAATTTCCTTTAGAACAGTGTATCTTATGATACATGATACAATAATCAAGCGAACTGGTACATAACAACCTAGGAAAATAGATTCAAATGAATCATTCAAAATGGAAAGGTCATCCAGCTTTCATTTTCGGAATAAAAGAACTATGAATTATCATTCACCTAGATAGTTCCCTCAAGGTTAGTTAAGATCTTTGGCTGGTTGGAAGCTTCATCTCTTACTAGGAATTGCCTCAAATTGCTTACTATTCTAATTCATTTAGCAACATTAAGACAATTTCCTGTTAAGAGTAATGAAGCTTCCAAAATATCATTTTCCTTTAGTTGTTAATGATTCCATTTTTTTTGCAGAATTTCAAATCAAATAAATGGTCAGCGACTCTTTTTGCTAGTTTGGTAAACCTTGTATGGCCGGCAATAGAGGAGTTGCCTTAATAGCCAATAGTTGTATTTTCCCCTTCCATGCATAATCACAAGTGAGGATCAAAGTGATATCTTACATCTAGTTCAACTTCTTACCTTTTGGAGTAAATTTTGTTTTACAATTAGGTTTGTGAATTAATATGTTGCAAGGTAGAAAAATAGAATGGTATGCTGTTGTCTATCTCACGTTTATTTTAGTATCAATGTGTTAATGACTAATGAAAATAATCAACCATATCATAGATTACCATCAGTCAAGCTTTTGAATTTTGAACCTGTTCATAAAACATATATTGCGTAAGAACTTTTTTCCTTTTAAGAAATTTTAGAGTTGTGAATCTAAATAAGCTTTAAGTATGATTTTTTTTGTTCAATTAATCTACATTTGTTCAATTAATCTACATTGTTATATTAATATATAATCCACTAACTTGAAGATCTGGTTCACTTTATATGTTTGTGCTTTGATAAAATCGTCATGTTGACGGAAATTATATACATCGTTATTAGCACTGTTTCTTCTAATTTTGTCAACGAATTTGCAGTCTACTGTTCAGCTGGGTCTTGAATTTTTATCCCCTGAAAGCTTAAGGGAGTCTTCAAGAATGGCTCAAGAGATCAGATGTCTACCGGATGACCATGATGCAAAACTTAAGATATGGGAGGTCGGGCACTCTTTTAACCGGTTTGGCTTCGTCTATTCTAGAAGACTAGGCATAGACTGATGAAAACAAGTATAAATGGATGATTCTAACCGAAATATGGTATTGATTCTTGTATATGGACAATACTACAGGTTGAAAAGATGTCCTTGTATGCTGGCAGTTGGGCAATCAGAGAAATCCAAAAGATCACACTTGATCCAAAGTACACTCGACTTCTTTTTCCTTATATTTGAAAATGAGTTCTCCCTGTATCAGTTGGAGAAGCGTACGCATCATTATTTTAGAGGGCTCCCTGATCATACAATTTTGATAATGCAATTAAAGAACATTACATAATCTGGATACTGACCTTGATTTCACTGCTACAGGCTTGGTTCAGATATTATCAAGTTTGAAGACCGCAATCTAACTGCGGTGGTTTCCGAGAGCTTAGAGAGGTTGACTAATAAGAGGAGACGTGTCGCTTGCACTTGATATGTATCAATCAAGAATCAAGATGTTTATACTTGGTATGTGTCAATCAAGAATCGAGTTGTTTATTCTTGGTCTGTATGTAAATGCAATCTTGGGCTGTATGTAAATGTGCGGATAGGCTATTGTTTTGGGTATGTAAAGAAATGGTAAATAGTTTGTCTATAATCTATATGAATAGCTACAGTTCTCGAATATGCTCGTCTGCCCTTGTCTGGATTTCTCGTCATCATTCCATTGCCATCACTTGAGAAAGACTGGGAACATGTTCAGTGAGGACTGAACTTTCTTTAATTATACATCTTTACTCTTTGTTATTCTTTTGTGCATCAGCTGAAAAGTTATATCATCTAATCTCCCCCTCTTGGGTTCTCCCTACTGTCCATTAGAATCAATTATCAAGTAGACAGGATCACGAAACAATTTACTGAAAGTTGATCAATTAGAGCCGTGAACTTTGACATGTAAATAAAAGAATATACATATATGAGAAGGGATCCGCATTTCATCATTTTAACATCCTCATGTTAACAACCGTTGGATCTTGTTTAAGTCATCTAATCTTAACCGTTGATTTGAACCATTCAAATCAATGGTTAAGATTAGATGACTTAAACAACATCTAACGGTGGATAGCATAGGGATGCAAAAAAAGAGATGTGGGTCCCTCCTATATATATATATATTGTTAAAACAATTTTTACAATAATTACGAATGTTTAAAGTGAGTTGCTAAAATTAATCAGGTTATAAATTTTAATTTTAAAAACTGTAATAAAGTGATGTTAGTTTTGGGCTATTTATAAGGGCACAACCTTTTTTACTCGGGGCTAGCCAGGATTAGGGCTAGCCAGGCTTTGAGGAACTTTTACTCGGGCTGTCCAAATTTTCTATTCAGGGGCTGTCCATTTTCTTCTTCTCCACTCTCTCTCTTCACAAACCTAGCTTTCTTCTTCTTATTCTTCTTCTTCTTCTTCTTCTTCTTCTTCTTCTATCCATCTTCTTCTTCTCCACCATTTCCATTCTCACATCTTCATCGAAACCCTAGTTTTTTCTCATCATCTTCTTCTTCTTCTCCACCGTTTCCATCATCACCATCTCCATCAAAACCCTAGTTTCCTTCTCTTTCCCAATTTCGATGGCACCCAAAAAATTAAATAAACCTAAAATGTATGAAAATAAAGGTTAAATACTTCTTTCCTCACAAAGAATGCATGAAATAAATTCTAAAATGCATATTTCACTCTATTATCAAGATTGAAATAAATCCTAATATATTATTTTCATTCGGGAATGTCGACTTTAGGACTGCCAGAAATTGTGGCAGTCCTGAAAGGAACTTGCTGTACAGCAAGTATCTTTCAGGACTGCCTCAATTTCTGGCAGTCCTCAATATGTCTAGGACTGCCAGAAATTGTGGCAGTCATGTTGTAGAGCATGTCCCTTTCAGGACTGCCACAATTCTGGCAGTCCTCATTACTTCTAGGACTGCCAGGAATTGTGGTAGTCCTCATTACTTTCAGGACTGCCACAATTTCTGGCAGTCCTCATTATCTTTTATACCTACCACTTGGATAGCCCTGAGTAATTTTTTCAGTGGCAAACTTGTAAATAATGAAAAACTAACACTTGGACAGTCCTGAGTAAAATGTGTTGTGCCTTATAATTTACCTAGTTTTGGTAGCTTACAAAACATTGTAAAAGCCTGCTTAGGACAATTACAATTACAATTCGGTACTTTGTCTACGGACTTGAACTGCAGTTCTGGTCCGCGGACCACATGTCGCTGTTTCACTGGAGGAGGGAAGGTAGGTCCAAAGTGGTGCGGCACGCGCACGGTCATCTGCTACGGACAAAAGAGCATTTCCAATTACAATTTCTTATATATTGAAATTACAATTTCTTATATATTGTATACATTAACTGTGGATTCCAAAAACTCCCAACTCAACTATCCGATGGTTGCCAGGTGTCTGATTAAACCAATTTTGTATACAATTGTATCAAATCATTGACATACTGTTGGAGGAGTTTTTGGATTCTGCCCCTTCTATGAAGTAAAAATCCAACATAGATGAAGAAAACTTCCCAAACATTTAAAGGATTGCATTTCTCCCTCGGGACGATGCTGGTATGGGACGACGCTAACTTCATTTTATTTTCCGAGACAATATACAATTTTTTTTTTTTTAGGAACAAACAACACATTTCATTAGTATTCTTTTTCTTCCAAACCAAAAACCTAAACAAATATTTCTATTAATGGAGTTCTAAAACTTCAAATTAGACACGGTTATGTTTAGGACGATGTAGGATTACCAAAAATTTACAGTCCTACAATATAGAAAGACTGTCAAAATTTGGATAATCTAATAATGAAACAAGACTGGCAAAATTTTAAAGTAGTCCTAAAATAAGTTGTGTCCTTAAAAGTAAGGGTGAGCATTATTCGATTTTGGACCGAAAATCGAACTGAATCGAGATTCGGTTCGATTTCAAAAAAATTCTGTTCGGTTTCGATTTCGTTTCAAAAATAATCGGTTCGATTTCGGTTTACTAAATACTAAAAAAATTGTTTCAGTTTCAGTTTCCATCCACAAAAAAAAAAAAAAAAAAAAAAAAAACGATTAAGAATTATATAATAATTAAGTACCATCAATTTAAAAATGTGTATATTTTAAAAACAACAATTTTATGGATGTGTTTTAAATTTAAATTTTGATAATTTAATAACTAGTCCAACTTTATGCATAACTTTAAAATTCAAAATGTGTGTATAAAAATCATATAATTTAATTACGATCCCAACTTTGTGTTCGATCTATTAATTTCAACCGAACAAACCGAATTTATTATTCCCTTCATTTGATTCGGTTTCGGCTTTAAATTTATAGAATTTTAGTTTATGTAATTTTGGCTAATTCGAGTCGATTGAAACAAGCACACCCCTACTTAAAGAATAAATCCAAAGCCTTTTGAAAGTAGGAGGGACAAGTAAAGAAGCATAGAGTGCTCCACGAGACACCAGAACGAGGAACTTATCCATTCA